>VDFB02029803.1:0-18763 GCA_007258455.2 Sequoia sempervirens | reverse complement strand
TAAGTGTTATTTGTGGTTTCGATTGATAATTATGCCTTGTTCAATTAGCTAATTAAATTAATTTGTGGTGCTGAGAGGAATCTGATAATTCTTTGAAGTTTAGAGTACATAGATTTATATTGACTTTGTTACATAGAAAGGGATTAAATGTGCCTTGGAACAAAATTTAAATAACCTTCCTAATTTTGTTATGCGTGTGTTTCCTTTTTGTCTAGTAGTAGATATAATTAAGAGTAAATTATGCTTATTGGGCTGATAAAATGTAGTATATGTCATTTTGTCTTTAGTAGTAGGTTACTTGTGTGTGTATACAGCCGATGGTTATACATGGTGTTAGGTAATCGGTAGTTATGCAAAATTTATTATGTGATGAATATGTTGGATGAATTTATTTATAATTTGTTTTAGGGGGAAGCAATTATTTGTATGATCTTATTTTAGGGATTGCAGGATTTAGTTATATATATATATTTATACTAGATATATATATATATATATATATAAAGTGAATAAATATGCACTTATTTAATTTATAATTAAAAATAAATAAATAAATAATAATAATAATAACAATATTAATGAATACTTGTAAAAGTAGGCATATTTATAGAATGTAATTTTGAATTCAGTATTAAAACAATATGTTTTATGTATGAGAATTTATCAAACTAATTTTGAGTTGTTGACATTAGAATGGTAAATATCTAATTTTGAATGTCACAAGCTTAAAATAAATGAATGCATATACATATATAAAATTGACATTTGCAAGGGGCTAAAGTCTAAACCTTTCCTTGCCCTTTTCTCCACCTGGCTTCATGCATTCCTCATGCTGGCTCTGGCTTCCACCTTCGTTGCATGCCCTCTATGTGGTATGTGGAGATTATTTGGGAAATATTGGGTCACAGTGGAGGGGCCGGGGGGGGACATGCTTTGGTATCTGGTATTGATGTTTGGAAAAGAGAGCGAAAACTGGAACCTCTGTAAAAATTCCTTCATCTTTTATGCTTAGCTAGATTTTCCATATCCTGTTCTATAGCTCCTAATACGGCATAGGCAGAAGGAGGGAAGCGTGGAAGAGCTCGTGCAAAATTTTGAGGTAAGTATCTGCCACGGTTTTAGGAACTTCGGTGGTTTTCTGTTGGAATTTACACATAGTTAGACCATTCTTCTATTATGTTTTACTTCATTCTAAAACTGTTCAGTTGTTACCTGTTAAATGGGAGTAAAGGTTTATGTTTATGAGCTACGACTATTATTCCCCACTCATTGTAGACCATGTGACCACATCCCTTTCAAGCATTCTGTTAAGCACTTCACGTACCTTGACTATGCTTGCACATTTTGCGTCGATGCTTGCTAGGGCACTTGCAATCACAATGTGGCCAACTTCCCCTTTTGATATGCTTGATGAATGGACATACCCTGTTCCAAGCACCCAGTTTGTGTTCACCCTGCAACGTTTGCTTTCCATGATATCACATTTCTTTTAGACATTCTGTCAAACAGTCTCGAGCCTTGCCACGTTTCAGAGTGCTTCATCGATTCACAGATTTTGAGAGCTTCCTTGTAAAATCCGTTTTGTGCATATTCTGCAATTGTCGCGTTCATCCCATGGGCAACCTATCACTGCTGCAGTAATTGGACAATGGAGGGTGTATAAATTTAAATAATGTCCCTGACACCATTTGCATCCTGTCACAGCAGCAACACTTGAAAATAGAATGTTGTAGAGGTTTAAATAATCTCTCTGATTTCATTGTCAACCTGTCTCAGCTGCGGTGCTTGAACACAATAGGAAGATTAAAAGTTTAAAATAGTCTGCCTGTATTTTGTTTACTGGAAATCTGCCGTAGTTGAAGCACTTGAATATAGAAGGGTGTAAAAGTTTAAATAACCTTCCTGGTTCTTTAGGCGTTACCTGCCAAATGCTTTTGCTTGAAATTTTCTAAAGCTTTTTCAGCAAATCCGTTCTGTATATTTATCCTACAACTTTTGCATTCCAAAAGATCATATCTCTTGAGGCATGCTGTAAAATAGTTCACATGCCTTGTTCTACTCCCTCGTTCCCTTTGCAGCCATTGTTTACCAGGGTAGTCACAAATTCAACATTTCACAAAATTCCTCTATCCTTTGGACTTTGATGGCATCTTTAAACTGTTCCACAGCTCCCAATCCAGCATAGGAAGGCAAGATGTTGGTAAAGGTAATGGAAATTGCCTTTCAAAAGTGTCTTGAACTATTCCTTCAAATCCATCTTGTGCATACGCCGCTTTAATCTCGAACGACGCCTCCATTTTGTCTAGGGCTGTGCTGTGGGTTGTTCCGGTGCTGCTCTTGGGTCCCATAGGCTTCTTTGGCCTCGTGGACGTCATTAAAATTTTTCATTTCATTTCATTTTCAATCGCAGCCCCTGAGATCACCTGTTCATTGAGGCATTTCTGTCAAACAATTAACGTTCCTTGTTTATGACTTCCACATTTTGCGTACATTGCTATTAGTGCAATTGCAACTATAACTTCTGACAGAATCCCTTCACCCCCTTTTAGCTCGAAAGTCCTTTTGAAACTGACCTTACATATTGAAGGTATGTGCGTCACAGAAGCCTCCTGAAAATCAGTATTCAAGTAGGATGTATTTCATGATTTTTACTCAGTCATTATGTTTTCATTTGCTCCTTATACTCTGCCCGAGAATAATCTATCGTAATGGGTTACTTGTGAAATAAACTTTAGAGCATGGTTATAATATTCTTTAATATCGATGCACCTTAACTATAGTCTTCATTTCATTCTATCTTAATTACATTTTCATAGACTAATTACTTTTATACCGATCTTAAGGTACTATCACCATAGATAGCTTTAAGAGAGAGATCCTTCTTTTAAGGGCCACGTATTCTCCCTTGATTTTCTTTAATAGATAAGCTACTTTTTCATGGTGTGGGAAAAAGGAAAAGTCTTAATTTTTAAAAGAATTAAAATAAAATAGGAATTTAGGGGTATTAGATTTTAAAGAGAGGAAAAAAGGAAGCATCCCTCTTGTTTATTTTAAATGTGTGTTTTTTTATATCTTTTCAGTAAGGGAAAAAGAATGGAATATATATTTAGATATATTTAATCATATGAATATATTTTCACATAATACAGAGAAAAAATAAATAAATAAATAATTTTATATAAATATATATATAATATGGTATGAGTAAAAGAATAAATAATCAAATACACAAATAATAGTTAAATATGAATAAAGATGTATATAATATGAATAATAATAAATAATTTTAGAATTTATTATCGTGTTAATGAATTCAAAATTGTTGGCTTCGGTTATTGTTGTTAGGTATTAATGATGCTATGAGGGTAATTAGAGATTAGTTAGAACAAAACGTTGAGTTGGACATGTTGGCGTAAAATCTAACACCTCTGGAGTGTAGGTTTGTACGGACAGCTATGTACACTACGCAATGAGTGCTCTTCAAATTAGGAGGGGAAGCTCCCTCGTTGTGCTGGAATGCATGAAAAAGAAAAGTAATCTAAGTCCTATCTTTTTGTTCTCGGAAGAGGCACAAGGTTAAGAAACAAAAACGCTGCAGCTAAGGATTTTCCGTTTAGTAGATCATTAACTACAACTAAGCTATCTACTTTTAAATATCCAATTTCCTCAAGAAAACAGGCATGAGAAATGGAGCAGGTTTGACTATCGACGATAAACGAGTTTATATTCTCTACTTGAAGGCAAGGTGGCGCATCTATCAGCTCAATCTAGACAAGTTTATTGGGCACAAAACAGATTTAAGAATTTACCATGACAATCTTATGAAACCCTATGTGGCATAACACTTGATCAAAATAGTAAAGACTTACAAAACAGATTTATCATCACAATCTCACGAAACCCTATGTGGCATAACACTTGATCATAATGATAAAAGGTTCACAAAACAGATTTATCATCACAATCTCTTGAAACCCTATGTGGCATAACAATTGATCACAATGGTAAAGATACACAAAACAGATTTATCATCATAACCTCTTGAAACCCTATGTGGCATAACAATTGATCATAATGGTAAAGTTGTACAAAATAGAAAGAATTCACCATTACAATTGCATGAAACCCTATGTGGCATAACAATTAATCGTAATAGCGAAGACACATGAACAAATACCAAAAGAGCAATATTGAGGGCAAGGTAGGCGCAACATATATTTCTCTCTCAAGAAAAAGTTATTTACAAATGAGTAAAAGCTCTTATTTATATACATCAAGGTGTAGGGAACCCTAAAATCACCTTGAGTCATCTACAGTTCTTGCAATGCATGCAAAAAGATTTCTTTGCCAAACCCTAATGAGTAAACTACTCTGAGTTAAGCGGGAAAGCTACCATCGGAGTTAATAGAAACATATCTAATCTAAAATGGACAATTGTGCGAGCATGCGTCCTTATAAGCGAGTTAAGCGGAAGACTACCATGGAGTTAGCATTAAAACCCTAAAAATAAAACTCAAGTGTGTGAAATCACCGAGAATAGACTGGCCATGTGATGACAACATCGAGTTAACTTGAAAGGGTAACGCCAAGTTCAACTCGTGTGTGTAATGTCTATCCTGAGAGGTGGGAACTGAAGTTTACTATGTGTGATCTCGAGCAATCAATCCCTCAACGAGATTGTTGACAGTATCACTATCTGGAGCTATGAGACTCTGTCGGAGAATACTATGTCGATGCAACATGTCCTCACCAGCAACTTGAGCAATCTTGGCAATCTTTGCATACTCAAACTAGCATTTCACTGACTTATAACTTTGGTGGCTCCGTGACTGAAGTGATGGCCATTATCTCTTTTGCGGCTTGATACAAATCGGTCTCAACTTTTCTAATGAAATCATGAATTAAGACCGATTTGGTCTTGAATTCAGTCTGTGTGTACTGTACCCTGAAAAACTCGCCTATTGACTGTGAACACGGCTATATTCTGACAACTTTTCTGGAAAACTAAAAATACCCTGCTGAGGCTAAAAATAGCCTTTTGAAGAGTTATTTTTGGCGAAAATCTGAGATATGGGTTTTGTCCAGAAGAAGATTCTAAGACAACCTAGAATGTCAGATTTGCGAAAATTTGATTTCTACTCGACCATGCAAGGAATTTTCAGTTGAGAAAATTAGAGCCTTGAGAACTGATGCTCTGGAGTAAATTTTCTTGAAAAATTCTGGCACATGGGTTTTCTCGAGGAAGCTATTTTGAATCAACCCAGATGATTTGTTTTGCCAAAAGTCGCCAATTCTTCAAACATGCGAAAGAATTTAAGACGAGAAATAGAAGAATTTAAGATAGAAGAAAGAAGTTTTTAGTGCTTTGCTTCTGCTAAAATCGCCATCTTGACTAAAGTTTGCTGATAATTCTGACTTGTACCTGCAAAGAAAGTGTTTTGATGTCTTCGCCAATGATTGTTGATGAAGAATTTGCCTTTGGTTTGCTAAAATTCGCCTTTTGGTTGAAGAAAAACGAAATTTGACTTTGAAGATATGAATTGCCTTGAAAAATACGAATCTCCCTTGAAAATACGCCTTGTGAATGAAGAAAAACGAATTTTGCTTGAAAATACGCCTTTGCCTTGAAGAAAAACGAATTTTGCTTGAAAAATATGAATTTCTCTTAAGAAAAACAAATTTCTCTTTAGCTTTGTGAATAATAAATGAGGGCGCCATGTTTAAATAAGAAGAAATTCGCATCATCTTGTGAACTACAAGATTTAAAACCTCGGTGAAAATAGAAATACGATTGGACCTTTAGTTACAATCGCGACAACGAGATCGATAAATAATAATAAATTAATATTCATCATGCAATTTGCAAAGGCATCAATTTTAGAGATTCGCCATTTTAATGCTAAATATGCATAATAAATATTAAATATTATTCAACTTCAGTTGACAAACCGGATGAAGCTTTAGGCTTCACCGCTAGACTTCACTGATTCCGAAAAGTCATCTTTTGAGCTCATAGGCGTCCATTTGCTCAAGTTATTTCACTTTTTATTAACTTCCTATTTAATAGCTGACTGCACAGTCACGACTGGCCATCTTCGACATTGAATTTCGGGTGACTGCGTGATGCTGAGACTGAATTGAGATATTCACTGCGAAGCCTACTGAACAAGGAAGAAATGTCTGCTAGGAGTCAACACTGTAAAATCCATCGTTTTACCCCCTGAAAAATTAGGCGCCCTTGATTAAATTGCTTTACGGGTTCCAAACTTAAACCATTTTCCTAAACTGCCATTTGACACTTCAAACGGCTGCTGACGGCAAACGATGAACCCTGCTGACAGGAAACGAAGCTCACTCCATGACTGGAGACATTCTGCATCCAACGGATATATGCACGACATCTGAAAGCTGTGTTAAGGGCCTCAAAAGTAAAAGCGCCCCTGGCTCTTAGTTGCACTGATGTCATTTTGACGAAAGTTGAACTTTCACCCAAGTACCCTACTTTGTCCTCTGATATCTGTAGCTGGATAACCCGATTCTAACATTATTTGTTTTAACGACAACCGTAAAGGCCCACAAGAGAAGTCTTCGAGGTGACTTAAGCAAGAAAATCGCTTTCTAAGATCTCAAACACTCCAAAGGCGTATTTTATTTAAAATTACCGCTTCCGTGACTTGGGCTATTTTCCGATATCTTTCATTCTTCAAAGATGTCGCCAAAGCTCCTCGCGACGCACGCAGCTTAATGCCAAATCCTCAAGGCCGACGGCTAGCTCGCTGGATAGATAAATTATAACGCCCAATAGCCGGAAGACTTCAACGCCGAACGTGGCTCATCCGGACAGGCCTAAAGGCTATGCGCCTCTGGACTGTAGAAATACACTGAAAATTGTTTGTTGGTCCGCCTGTGAAATTACGTGCTTGGTAGAACTTCCGCCACGATCACCTGAAACGTCGGATTGACAAGTAGGATGATGCATTGCGGAGCTAGGCTAGAGTACTACTGATGTTAGGAAGACTTCGTCTGCAAATTTTGGCATTTGAAGGGTCCTTTAAACCAGCGCCCCTGGGCTGTACTTGCACTGGGAATCAACGGAGAAGCTCAGAAACGTGAAAACTCCATTATAAGCTGATCTTCAGATGACTGCTGCCGGAGTTCTGAAACTCGGATGATTGCATTTGATATCTCGCCAAATAAGCAGACTAGTCGTGAACGGATTGATCAGATCCATTATCGGATGACACGCACTCTCCTCTAAGATGGCCCCTCAGCTAGAGGCGCTTTTGCCCTCGAAAGACAAAATTCTATATCCGGTCCTGCACCAACTTTTTGTCGCCATGGTTTCTGCCGAGCTGTGGTTCGAAAGCTTCAGCCGATAGCTCATTGTTACGCTTAAATTAACCTCCTCGAGGTTAATTGTAAACGCTCAAATTTATTTCCAAATGTTTTGCAACACCTCTTCGCTATTTAAAGAGGAGAAGTCCCTCTCTGCTGGGAGCAATGCGTAGGGAAGGGAAATGTCTAACTAGGTTCCTATCTTTTTATGCTTCAGCGGCAGGACACAAGGGTGCACAAACACAATGCGCCGTAGCTAAGCTTTTCTCTGGTTTCTGCAGATCTTAACTACGACTAACTAGCTTTTATCTATCCAATACCTTCAAGATGAACAGAGCATGAGGGTAAAGGAGCGGGAATGGGATGGTTGGATCACTTGAATTCACCGTCTCCAGAGGATATGACCGAGGCTCTGAACTCTCGGGTATACACCGGGATAAGGTTGGTACAAGCAAACGCTCTGCACGGTAAACTAGATCCGAGATCTGCCAAGGAGGAGGGACTCCTATCCGAGGGATGAGCTTAAGAAATAGTTTACTAGAAACAACAAAATCACGATGCCTTGGCTAACGAGCTTGCTAAGGAGGAGGGACTCCTATCCGAAGTATAGCTTGGAAGTCAACACATTAAACAACATCAAACGACAACTGTCAATAACAAATATCCAAGGAGGAGGGACTCCTATCCGAGGAGGGAAATGAGACAACAAGCTAATAAACACGTGACGAGACATAACTCAAATAAGATGATCGTCGCTTCTTCTCGAGTATTCCCTTCAATGCTTATCAACTAACCGCAAAGTTGGGAAAGAAGGCACGAAATCATGCACAATTACAATCATCCAACGAACTCTCATCCAAGAGTGAACAAATATTCGCTTTCAAAGTGTTGGCAACAATGGCGCAGCAATTTTGCATAGCAAGTAAAGGTTAAACAAATAATGAGCCCGAGGCTCTTATTTATAGAACTCAAAGGAGTGGGAAACCCCAAAATCTCCTTGAGTTAACAATGAGTTCTTGCCAATCAATTAGCAAGATTTATTCCTAAATAGGGGGAACAAGCAGTTAACTGGAAAGCTACTTCAGTTAACTGAAAGTCAACAAAGAGTCAATTGGAAACTACTTCAGTTGACTAAAAGCAAACTAAAGGTGAACTTAAATGTAAAGTCTCCCTCCAAAATAGACATCCACATTTAGTGGAGATCTAAGATCCACGAATCATGGAAGCCAATTAGACATCCTTAATTAGTGGGATCTGACAATGCATGATTTAAGGAAAGTGGAGTTAAACTTGGAAAGAAGCATCAAGTTAACTCCAACTACATTTAATAGCATCTCGAGCTGACTTGGAAAGAAGCGTCAAGTCAACTCAAGTCTCATGAATGCCACTTGGAGTGTGTATGGCGTCCTTTTCTGGTGCATTTATAACTCGCCATTAATCAACAGTGTCTCAATCCATTGATTGACCTCATCAGCTTCTGGGGAGTTAATGCTCCGTAGGATGATGACGTGGCGTCGGAGCATGACCTCACCCGTTGTGAGCTGATTTCCGAAGTCAATGCATTGAGATGTTGCCTCTTCTAACTTAGTTGATAAAGCTGCTACCTTAGCCAGCTTACAACCCTCTGGATCGTCAAGAAAGGTGCTGCGGATGACATCCCTGAACTGGTTCTGTACAGTCACCAACTCGACGCATTCTCCTCCCTCACGCTGATATTCCATGCAAGGGAAAGATATTACCAACATTCTTGCGAAGTTGATAATAGTGGCAACCACCCTTCTGTAATCAATCATCTCTACTGAATGAGCGTCGTAGGCTTTCACCTTGTACGCCAATTGTTCTTTACAAGCAAAAAGATGTTGCTTGTTTTCCTCAGAGTATACTGATTGATATGCTAATTGCAAATCTGCAATTGTACTTTCGTCTTCAAGCCTCTTTTCTGCAATCTTCTGTTATGACTGCTGGATCTCCACACGAAGTTCATGTGCTCTATCCCGTAACTGGTATAGGTTAGCCAGTACGCATCTCCCCTTGAGAACAAACTCTTCCACCTGATTCCTCAAGTGTTTGCCGAATGTTAACAATTGCCGATGATTTTGTTCGGCGGGGAGATCTACTAGTCCTGCTGGTAGGGCTGAGACGTTTGGTGTGCCATGTATCAAGCTGGTTATGTAAGACCTCAGTTTCTGATTTTCATCCTTTAAGGCTGCCTTTTCCTTCCATCCTTGGCCATCCTTTCTTGTGCGCTCACCGAAGCTATTCCGAGAAGGTCCGCCTCCACCTGTCGTGTGGTCTTCCCGAGGTTAAGTTGAGACAAAGTGTAGTCCTCTACTTGAACCTCGTGTATGCTTTTCTCTACTGGTGGAGCGGCAGTCTCTATGATGATCTCACATTCTGCATTCCTTTCTATGTGAACTTGCTTCTTTAACTTCTTCGCCGACGTGTCTTGTGGGGCGTGGTCGAATTCGGTAAAGTCAAGCTCATATGAGGGTTTTTCCCTCTTCCTTCCTAGGAAACCTTCGAGCCAAAAGAATGATGCCCGCAAGATCTTGAATGCGGTGACCCTTGATGAGAAGTGACCTCTGCATGCTTGATTGTGGAATGCCTCCATCAATCATCTTTGTTGATCTTTGGTGACGCATAGCAGGAACGTTCCATCAAGCCCACGCTTGTATAGAACATTTCCTCCAAGCACATAGCCTTGTGCTTGTAATTTCAAAGTTCTTCTCTGTTGCTTGTCCAAGTGTGTTGGACATTCCCCGTAGGTTAGGTAGTACCATAATTCTGTGTACCACTCTTGAGCAGATTCAACTAATAAGACCATTGGGAGGTCTTCTTCCATTTCTATTCCTGGGATTCCATCTTCAGCTTGATGTTTTAAATCACCATCTTCTGCCAGGAGTTGACATAGACCTCTCCCGCGAACGAGCTTGGTATGCTTGATAACCAAGTCGTATTCTTGGACTCTTGCAATCCAGTTGCCTCTTTTGGTGCCCATCTCTTGTTGAGTGAGGACACTCTTGACCGCGGGGTCTGTAACATACACAGTGGTGTGAGAGTTTAGGATGTAGAATCTGAAATTCTTAACAGCCCTCACCACGGCATATGCATTTTTCTCTATTTGGGAGTACCGAGATTCACTATTCTTGAAGCTGTTGCTCATGAAAGCGATAGGTGACTCGGACTCTTCATTCAACTTCTGAGTCAGTATGGCGGATAGAGTATGTTCCGACGCGTAACAATAAAGAATGAATTCTTTATTGAAATCGGGTCGAACCAACACTGGTGCTTTACTGATGGCCTCCTTTATTTTCTCGAATGCCTTCCTTCCTTCATCGGTCCATTTGAAAACAGTTGTTTTCTTCATCATTGCCGAGATGTCTTTGGTCAGCTCCGAGAAGTCAGGTACAAATCTTCGTATAAAATTGACTTTGCCGAAGAAAGAATGTACCCCAGTTTTATTGGTAGGGAGAGCCAGATCCTTGATTGCATCTACCCGATTAGGGTCTATCCTAGTCCCTTCTTTAGAGACGATGTGACCAAGCAATTTGCCTTCTGTCACTGCGAAGATAGACTTTTTCGGATTCAGTGATATGTGATGGGACCTGCATCTCTCAAACACTTTCACTAAGTGTTGAAAATGATCTTGCCGCTTTTTTGAGAAAGTGGTAAGGTCGTCAAGATAGACGACAATCAATTTGTCTTTTAAGTCGCCAAAAGCCAAGTCCATGGCTCGCTGAAAGGTAGCACCGGCGTTGATGAGGCCGAAGGGCATCCTCTCGTAGGCGAACGTTCCCCATGGAGGGGTGAACGCTGTTTTGAGTTGATCTTCTTCAGCCACTGCAATTTGATTGTACCCCGAAAATCCGTCAAGTAATGACAGCATCTCCGAACCGGGTACTGTTTGCAATGTGTGTTCCATGATGGGTAAAGGATAGTTATCCTTTAGTGACGACTGGTTCAGGTTCCTGAAGTCTACACAAATCCGGATTTCTCCGCTCTTCTTGCGTACAGGAGCGATGTTGGACACCCAGGTGGAATAGTGGATCGGATATATGATCTTAGCATCCACCATCTTTTTCACCTCCGCGTAGATTGTATCTTGGATACGCGGGTTGTAGTGTCTCTGCTTCTGCTTGAAAGGCTTGATGTCAGACTTTAGTGGAATTGTATGGGACAATTCCTTTGGCTTGAATGCTTTCAGGTCTTCATAGGACCATGCAAAGACGTCTCGATATTGCTTGAATAGAGATATGAAATTGTCGCTTTCTTCCATAGTGCAACATTTGCCTAGGTTGACAAGCCGAGGCTTATCTTCCGTACCAATGTTGACTTGTTGGTAGTCGGCTGACGTCTTGTCATTAGAATTCCTTTGATCCTGAACACGTCTGTCGTGTCTATCAAAAATATCCTCCAAGGATACTAGACCTTTGGGGATATTATTGCCCTTTAATTGGATGACGCCAGATTCCGTGACTTCGGAATTCTCCGCCATATATTCCTTGGAGGGAGAAGCACTACCTTCAAAGAATAGTTCTTGATAATTGTCATCCATGCGAAGGAACTCTTGAATGTCTTTATCATTAGTAAAGACCTGCCAATTGTCGCAGTTGTCGGGGATGGCTGGCCTGTAAATGAGCTCGACCGCAAAGATATTCTGACGAAAGTCAGAATGAGGCATGAAAAGAGCTGCTGATACTGCAAGGGAATCCGCTCTGCTATTCCGCTCACGTGGTATGTACTCGATGTTGAATGCTTCGAACCAGTCGATTGCATTCCACACCCTTTGTCGGTAAGAAGAAAGACGACTTCTTCTTACTTGATACAGCCCTCTGACCTGTTGAACGATCAGCTCTGCATCACCTTCGACTTGAAGGTATTTTATACCCATATCTCTTGCCTTTTTGAGGCCAAGTATGAGCGCCTCGTATTCTGCGGTATTGTTTGTGTTATCAAACTGCAAGCGATAAGCAAATGGGTATAGTGTTCCTTCGGGAGAGGTAATGACAACTCCCGCTCCCGATCCTGCTGTTGAGCAACTGCCGTCGAACTGCATATTCCACATTCTTGCATCTTGATTCAACGTTTGCGTGGTAAGTGCAAGATTTTCATCTTCTTTAGTTACTTCTGACAGCATGGCATACGTGCCAGGACCCGTGTTTTGATGTAACGCTTGTGCTTGTGGGTCTTGAGATTTCACCACCGTGAATGTTGACTTAGCCTCAGGTTCCAACTTGAAAGTGCCCTTTTTCAATGGGATTGTCGCGTACGACCAATCCAATTGAATCTCGCCTCCGAGATCTTTGCAAAAGCTTCTGCTCAGGAGCATTCCATAACTGATTGGGATGTCGGCTATGAGAATGGTCATCATGATCTTCTTTTCTGGGCAGGATGCCAATCTTACTTGAGCATCCTTCAGCTGACCTACCAGTGGCACGGGTTTTGATTCAAGTGAGTAACACTTTTCTTTGGTTTCCGTGCATGATAGCCCTAAAGCTTTCATGATTTGTAAAGGCATGACGTTATCAGATGCCCCTGAATCAATTATACAGTTGCTAAGCTTATATCCTCCCATATACAAAGATATGTAAAAAGGTTTTGGCTTTTCTCCCGCTGGTACGGAAGATGCTAGCAATGTGGGCTGTATGACGATTGGCTTCTGAATCACCTTAAGAATCCGATCCATTTGATCGGGATGATCCTGGAGATACTCCAGCTGTGAAATTTGTACCTTCGTCTTCATCATGGATGTCACTATGTCAAAGTTCGTCGAAGACGGTTCTTGAGGAACTGGTGTGACGTACTCATGTGTAGACTTGGGATTAGAAGTGGAAGCTTCTTTTCCCTTTTCATTGGACTGCCGTCTTTCGTCTTCTTCTTTCTGTGCTTTGAAATGCTGAGCATGTGTAAACACGGGTGTTGACAGGTTCTCATGATTGACAGCAAGATTGTACTGACGGTAGTCTTCTTCTTCTTGATTTACGGGTTCGTTGTGAAAGTATCCCGTTGCGGAGTCGCCATCGAAATTGTCCATTTGAGGTGGAGCAACGTTCGAATTTGAAGGTACTGTATTGGAGCTTGGAACTGCATCTCCGGCATATCCCATTATCTGATTCATCCTCTGATTCTCAGGGCATGAAGATCCAGTGTGTTCATCTGAATCGTGGAAACAACAGAACACGTTGGATTTCTCAGGTTCTGCTTGTCGAGGCGGTCCTGAGAACTTTGGCTTGAAGTTGTTAAATGATTGGAAATTATTTTTCTTTGGCTGATAAGGTTGTTGAGGCTGGTACTGCTGTTGAGGCTGGTACTGCTGTTGTTGATATGGTGGTGGTGTGGGCATTGCTTGCTGCCCTTGGTTGGGTGACTGTCTTTTGAGGATGGTCACCTCGTTCGCTACCTTTTGTAGCAATGGATCTGCTGATGCTTGGACCAGCGGTCTGATGGCATCATTCTTCATCTTCCCCGTAGTGATCATGTGATCTTCGAGCTCAATAGCCTTTTCTTGAGCTACCAGCAGGTCTTCTTCATGGCTGCCTTTTATGAAAAAGGCTATCTCTGAGGGTAGGGCGTTGATGAAGCTGCTCATCAGGATCTCATCGGATGGATTCATTGTGTGGGAAAGTCGTGTAACAAGGCGGTTAAACCTTGCTACGAACTCCCTCATTGGTTCTGTAGACTCCATCTTTGAGTTAGATAAACGGGCAAACAGTTGATGACTGTCTTCAGCAGGTCTGAATCTGGCCAAAAACTTTTCGCTCATGTCTTCCCAGTTTGTGATAATCCCTGGTCGCAAATGATTGAACCAGTCAGCTGCATTTGCTTCAAGAGTTTCGACAAAGAGTCGAACGGCGATATCTTCGTGTGGCACAGACAGAACGGAACAGGCCGCTGTGAATGCTGAGAGATGTTCATCGGGATGTTTAGTCCCGTCGCCATAGAATCTTGGGAAATGCTTCCGTGATCCCTTGGGAAGTTCATGATTGCCTTGTAGGGCTAATGGACCTATGTTATTACCCCATGGAAGTGGGGCAGCACGTCTGGCAACAACTCTTGCATTTCGGCCATTGCCGAAAAGATTGTTGATGTAGTGGCCATTGCCATTGTTGCCATTGCCATTGTTGTTATTACGGCCAATGCCGTTATGAATGTTAACGTTGTCGGCCATTGCTTGAGCAGGAGGTTCTTGTTGAGGTTCTTCTAGAAATTGCTCTCGAACCTCTTGAAAGATCTGCTCTGTGTCGGATGCTTCTCCGACTTCTTCTTGGAAAAGAGGATTGGTCCTCCTTCTTGTATATACTTGGTAAGCCAGGATGTTTACTGCCACGCAGGTGGTGGTAACACTGGTCTCTCGGCTGCTAGATCAGCCTTTCTTTCTTCCTCGTCCAGAGTAATGGCTGCGGCTCTCCACTGAGCTGGTGATGTATTCTTCTCGAAGATGAAGATCCGCAAGCTGCTGATAATATCCGATTGCTCTCCTTCAATGTATGTAAGATCTGGTTGGAGAGTTGCTGGAACAAGATCAGGTTGCTCTACTGGTGCCCAAGGACGCCAAATAGTCATTCCCGTGACATAAAAGCGTTTAGCTTTTCTTGAAGTTTTATGCCTCGTTGCCCCACGGTGGGCGCCAGAAAACTGTTGGTGTGTAAATTAGCACCTCTGGAGTGCTGATTGTAAACGTTCAGCTATTTCAAATGTTTTGCAACACTTCTTCGTTATTTAAAGAGGAGAAGTCCCTCTCTGCTGGGAGCAATGCGTAGGGAAGGGAAATGTCTAACTAGGTTCCTATCTTTTTATGCTTCAGCGGCAGGACACAAGGGTGCACAAACACAATGCGCCGTAGCTAAGCTTTTCTCTGGTTTCTGCAGATCTTAACTACGACTAACTAGCTTTTATCTATCCAATACCTTCAAGATGAACAGAGCATGAGGGTAAAGGAGCGGGAATGGAATGGTTGGATCACTTGAATTCGCCGTCTCCAGAGGATATGGCCGAGGCTCTGAACTCTCGGGTATACACCGGGATAAGGTTGGTACAAGCAAACGCTCTGCACGGTAAACTAGATCCGAGATCTGCCAAGGAGGAGGGACTCCTATCCGAGGTATGAGCTTAAGAAATAGTTTACTAGAAACAACAAAATCACGATGCCTTGGCCAACGAGCTTGCTAAGGAGGAGGGACTCCTACCCGAAGTATAGCTTGGAAGTCAACACATTAAACAACATCAAACGACAACTGTCAATAACAAGTATCCAAGGAGGAGGGACTCCTATCCGAGGAGGGAAATGAGACAACAAGCTATTAAACACAGGACGTAGACATAACTCAAATAAGATGATCAAAATGCAAGCGCCTTCTGATATTCTTCTTCAATGCTTTATCAGCGAACTACAAAAGTTGGGAAAGCAAAGGCACGAAATCATGCACAATTACAATCATCCAACGAACTCTCATCCAAGAGTGAACAAATATTCGCTTTCAAAGTGTTGGCAACAATGGCGCAGCAATTTTGCATAGCAAGTAAAGGTTAAACAAATAATGAGCCCAAGGCTCTTATTTATAGGACTCAAAGGAGTGGGCAACCCCAAAATCTCCTTGAGTTAACAATGAATTCTTGCCAATCAATTAGCAAGATTTATTCCTAAATAGGGGGAACAAGCAGTTAACTGGAAAGCTACTTCAGTTAACTGAAAGTCAACAAAGAGTCAACTGGAAATTACTTCAGTTGACTGAAAGCAAACTAAAGGTGAACTTAAATGTAAAATATCCCTCCAAAATAGACATCCACATTTAGTGGAGATCTAAGATCCACAAATCATGGAAGTCAATTAGACATCCTTTAATTAGTGGGATCTGACAATGCATGATTTAAGGAAAGTGGAGTCAAACTTGGAAAGAAGCATCAAGTTAACTCCAACTACATTTAATAGCATCTCGAGTTGACTTGGAAAGAAGCGTCAAGTCAACTCAAGTCGCATGAATGCCACTTGGAGTGTGTATGGCGTCCTTTTCTGGTGCATTTATAACTCGCCATTAATCAACAGTGTCTCAATCCATTGATTGACCTCATCAGCTTCTGGGGAGTTAATGCTCCGTAGGATGATGACGTGGCGTCGGAGCATGACCTCACCCGTTGTGAGCTGATTTTCGAAGTCAATGCATTGAGATGCTGCCTCTTCTAACTTGGTTGATAAAGCTGCTACCTTAGCCAGCTTACAACCCTCTGGAGCGTCAAGAAAGGTGCTGCGGATGACATCCCTGAACTGGTTCTGTACAGTCACCAACTCGACGTATTCTCCTCCCTCACGCTGATATTCCATGCAAGGGAAAGATATTACCAACATTCTTGCGAAGTTGATAATAGTGGCAACCACCCTTCTGTAATCAATCATCTCTACTGAATGAGCGTCGTAGGCTTTCACCTTGTACGCCAATTGTTCTTTCCAAGCAAAAAGATGTTGCTTGTTTTCCTCGGAGTATACTGATTGATATGCTAATTGCAAATCTGCAATTGTACTTTCGTCTTCAAGCCTCTTTTCTGCAATCTTCTGTTCTGACTGCTGGATCTCCACACGAAGTTCATGTGCTCTATCCCGTAACTGGTATAGGTTAGCCAGTACGCATCTGCCCTTGAGAACAAACTCTTCCACCTGATTCCTCAAGTGTTTGCCGAATGTTAACAATTGCCGATGATTTTGTTCGGCGGGGAGATCTAGTAGGCCTGCCGGTAGGGCTGAGACGTTGGGTGTGCCATGTATCAAGCTGGTGATGTAAGACCTCAGTTTCTGATTTTCAGCCTTTAAGGCTGCCTTTTCTTTACCATCCTTGGCCATCCTTTCTTGTGCGCTCACCGAAGCTATTCCGAGAAGGTCTGCCTCCACCTGTCGTGTAGTCTTCCCGAGGTTAAGTTGAGACAAAGTGTAGTCCTCTACTTGAACCTCGTGTATGCTTTTCTCTACTGGTGGAGCGGCAGTCTCTATGATGATCTCACATTCTGCATTCCTTTCTATGTGAACTTGCTTCTTTAACTTCTTCGCCGCCGTGTCTTGTGGGACGTGGTCGAATTCGGTAAAGTCAAGCTCATATGAGGGTTTTTCCCTCTTCCTTCCTAGGAAACCTTCGGGCCAAAAGAATGATGCCCGCAAGATCTTGAATGCGGTGACCCTTGATGAGAAGTGACCTCCGCATGCTTGATTGTGGAATGCCTCCATCAATCGTCTTTGTTGATCTTTGGTGACGCATAGCAGGAACGTTCCATCAAGCCCACGCTTGTATAGAACATTTCCTCCAAGCACATAGCCTTGTGCTTGTAATTTCAAAGTTCTTCTCTGCTGCTTGTCCAAGTGTGTTGGACATTCCCCATAAGTTAGGTAGTACCATAATTCTGTGTACCACTCTTGAGCAGATTCAACTAATAAGACCATTGGGAGGTCTTCTTCCATTTCTGTTCCTGGGATTCCATCTTCAGCTTGATGTTTTAAATCACCATCTTCTGCCAGGAGTTGACATAGACCTCTCCCGCGAACGAGCTTGGTAGGCTTGATATCCAAGTCGTATTCTTGGACTCTTGCAATCCAGTTGCCTCTTTTGGTGCCCATCTCTTGTTGAGTGAGGACACTCTTGACCGCGGGGTCTGTAACATACACAGTGGTGTGAGAGTTTAGGATGTAGAATCTGAAATTCTTAACAGCCCTCACCACGGCATATGCATTTTTCTCTATTTGGGAGTACCGAGATTCACTATTCTTGAAGCTGCTGCTCATGAAAGCGATAGGTGACTCGGACTCTTCATTCAACTTCTGAGTCAGTATGGCGGATAGAGTATGTTCCGACGCGTAACAATAAAGAATGAATTCTTTATTGAAATCGGGTCGAACCAACACTGGTGCTTTACTGATGGCCTCCTTTATTTTCTCGAATGCCTTCCTTCCTTCATCGGTCCATTTGAAAACAGTTGATTTCTTCATCATTGCCGAGATGTCTTTGGTCAGCTCCGAGAAGTCAGGTACAAATCTTCGTATAAAATTGACTTTGCCGAAGAAAGAATGTACCCCAGTTTTATTGGTAGGGAGAGCCAGATCCTTGATTGCATCTACCCGATTAGGGTCTATCCTAGTCCCTTCTTTAGAGACGATGTGACCAAGCAATTTGCCCTCTGTCACTGCGAAGATAGACTTTTTCGGATTCAGTGATATGTGATGGGACCTGCATCTCTCAAACACTTTCACTAAGTGTTGAAAATGATCTTGCCGCTTCTTTGAGAAAGCGGTAAGGTCGTCAAGATAGACGACAATCAATTTGTCTTTTAAGTCGCCAAACGCCAAGTCCATGGCTCGCTGAAAGGTAGCACCGGCGTTGATGAGGCCGAAGGGCATCCTCTCGTAGGCGAACGTTCCCCATGGAGTGGTGAACGCTGTTTTGAGTTGATC
>VDFB02029801.1:12290-56267 GCA_007258455.2 Sequoia sempervirens | reverse complement strand
ATACAAGCCATCCTGGTTATCAATACCTCAATGCATCATGTCTATATGTTATATCAAAAATAAGGAATGACGAAAAAATCCCAATCCCAAGATATGAGCAAATCATCATCATCATGCATGTATAACCGCCATCATCTAATAAAGTCTCGGTGCATCACACACTTGTTAGACTTCTGAATCAATCTCAAAATCAATGGTGAATCCATTCATCTTATTCTTCTTATTCTTCTATATTTACTAACAATTCTATCCAAGCATCAAATCTATGTGATCTACATCAAAATTTACATGAGGCTACCCATAGCCAATGATTGTCTGTACATCATGAAATCTATCTACATCAATATCTGAGCTATCACGACAGTAATCCCTCTTTTGTTGGGGCACATTGGGGCATCTATATCATCTTCAACTCAACAATTTGAAAATTTGCAGCTCTTTGATCCAAAAGCAACTTGAAATCTCAAGCATAAGTTTGATTTTCACCTATCGTGAGCCCAATTGGAACAATTTATGCCTCAATCGATCTCTCGAGGGGGAAACCAACCATCTTTCAATCATATTGATATCAAATCATCTAAAAAAATGTGTTCCTAGCCTTACTAGCAAATATTGATCAATCTATCAAATCAATCATCATTGGGATGTACCATTCCCTATCAATCCTCATGTTATTTAACACAATCCTTGGATTGTTGTGAATCCTTAACAATTTCATCAATCAATCAATCAATTCGATCAATCAACTTTAGCTTGGCTATCAATATCTCAAAGAGATCATTGATATCTATTTCAAATTGTCATCAACATCAAAATTAGCATTGAAATTAGCATCAGTCTTTGAACCAATGCAACGAGTACATTGCTTCAAATACAAACAAAATGTAGACACTTAAAAATGTCTCAATGGATCACATTGGCTAACTAACATCATTTTTGTCCTCAAACCCATCCTTTTTTCACTTGTTTAATTAAATAATCCTAATTATTTAATTAAATGTCTCATTTTCACCTATTAATCTAATTGGGTTAATTCACCCCCTCTCACACTGAAATTTCATCCGGTTTAATTAAATAAATTCAAATTATTTAATTTTAACCCTAAGTCCTCTTATTTAATTAAATAAACTAAACTATTTAATTAAATATCATATTTGCATCTCTTTTTTATTAAATAAATCAATAATTTAATGAATATCCTCACATTCTTCATCTTGCACATTCAAATTTAGTTTTAATTAACTAAATTGCTAATTTCCCTCTCATCCACTTGCATAGGGAATATTCCAAAGGAATACTCTCCTATTTTCCTCCAAAAAAGGTAATGATTACTCCAAACAAATTTTGAAACAACTTTTTAAAGTTGTTGCAAAGTGTGTTTGTTCCACATGATATGGAGCATGATCTTTTTCTTGATCCATGTGATATTTGAGTTCTCATCCATTGATGAAGATCCTTGATCCATGTTTCATCCTCCTTTCATTTGTGACCATTGATAGATCAAATAAATCTCATCCATTGCTTTTTCATTTGATCTCCATTAAATCAATTATTTAATGAATATCATATAATTCCCGTAATTTGCATAATTCAAACTTTTTTTTAATTATAAAATTACTAATTTTTCCACTTGTAAGGGAATATTCCTCCTTTGCACATTTCACTCCAAAGGGAATATTCCCATAAGATATTCCTTCCTTGCTGGTAAAATTTGTTTGAAATTGCAAAAGTATCCTTTTCCTCACCCAGCGACAATGGCTAGAATATTTCTCTCCTCAATCATTTTAAAAGGGATATTCTCCCTTGGCCTGGCGAACAGGGTAAACTTGTGACTTCTTGAGCCGGGGTACCTTTTGACTGTGTGTGCCGGTCAAAGGAGTATGTTATTGGAACAAGTAAGGAATACATGATTAAATCTCATCTTGCATTCCTCACTAGTTGATGAGAATCCATGATCTGATAACCTCTTCTTCCTCCATCCTTGATAGTTGATTGATCTTTTTGATTTCAACCCTTCATTTCTCATTTACTTTCCTATAAATAGAACACTATTTAGAGACAAATGGATCCATCTTTCAATTACAAACTTATGTTGTTGAATTCACTCACACTCACACTCATAATTTACTCACATTTAGCATATTTTAGTTCATTTTTAGTTGCATATTAGCTTTAAGCTTCCATTAATGACTTCCATGATAACATAGATGCATGCATTTAGCTTATTTGTTAATTAGGATTTTAATCTTTTTAAGCTTGCATACATTTAGAGTAGATTTGCATACACCCATATGAATCATCTTAGCATAAATCGTGTTAAAATAGCTTGTATCATATTCATTTAGCTTTAAATGATGTTTTCATATACATCTATCAATGGTTTCTTTAGTTTTCTTCAATAAAACTGATTGAAATGAGCTATCATCATTCCACATCAATACAACACCACTCCCCCAATAGGATAAGTTTCAATATCTTAGATTAGAGATTTTTCAAGCTTTCATGATTTAGAATGTTAGTTTTAATGGCTTCTTTGTCTTTGTTTACAGTGAATGATCTTACTGGGATTAATGCTTAGTGGGTTAAATATGCCTCGAATTCATTTGGATCGGGTGTAGTTAACCTTCACTATGTCATTGGTCACAGTACCTATTTCAAAATATCTAACTCCTCCTACTACCATGCCTTTGATCCATCACCACTTTTCACTTATCTTCCCATTAGATTTTTAAATTTGCACGTAACGGTCCCTTAATACCAAAGCTCGGTCTTCTACACACAATGGTTTGGATGTTAGGCTCCTTACCTTCAACATACCTCACCCTCAAACTCCAATTTTTAACTAAAGGCACAAACCATGAGTCAGTCCCAACACTCAAACCTTGAAACTCTCACCATTTTTCATTATCCATCTCTACCTATTTTCCTTGCATATCAAGAGTGTCATTAACATGCAAACTTACAAAATGGATCCTCATAGGATTCCACCTAGCACTCATATTCAACTGAGTCCTTTTGAAGCTAAAAAACATGGACTTATATCAAGGCACACCATAAGGATTATAATTTCATTCCCCCTTCTTCTAAAGCACGTTGCCTCTATGTAGCTTTCGAAAACTAAATTTGATTTCTACGTTTTCCTTGCTTTAATGACCTAGAACTTTTCTCTAAAATTCAAAATCATAACATAAATGGGTCTTGGCACCTCTAGGTGTATTTCAAAAAAATATTTCCCTCCAAAAAGTAGCACAACTTCTAGAGCCATAACTTTTTATTCAAGAGCTTGATTTGGTCTATTTTTTTAAACTAAAGGGCTTGAAGAACTCTATAGTGAGACCAAATTTTTTCAACTTTTGGGGCCTCAAAACTCAACTTCAAGGAATCTTATAAGACTTATGAAAGCTTATTTTTTTAATATCTTCATTTCTAGGCTTTATCTCAACTAGAAACTAACCCATACTATGTGATTTTAAATTTTGCAACTTTAGACAAAAATGTAGTTCCTTACATGCTCAAATGCAAAACAAATGAACATAAAAATATATAAATTCAATCCTTTTAAGAATTTTTAAAGGAAATAATCCTCATGGGTATTATCCAAACCTACTAGAAATTCAACTAAACATTCTTTTGGCTAATGCAAGATTAATTGTACACCTCTAGATGCTCCTGCGCTAAACACTCAAGGTAAGTTGAGAAGTAACCTCATCACATCTCCAATGTTTGAGGAAGACCAATATGGTCAACCTCTGATTTAGACAACCATGATGAATATTCAACAAATATTCCTTTCCACTTGACCAAATATTCCTCATACTTCCTATTTCTAGTGCTCCTTCTGACGTGGCTATCTAAGATCTCCCCTATTTATTCGCTCTCTGAAATAGGTGTTGGGAAATTCCATTGCCCTACTACTAGTCCATCTTCTACATTTCTTTCATGATATTCTAATAAATTTGAAATATTGAAAATGGGTGAAATATTGATCCCATTTGGTAGCTCCACTTTTAGGCATTCCCTCACTCATTCTTCTTCAAAATCCTACAAGGTCCAAATTTCTTCACTTTTTAACTTACTATATGTTCCTATAGGGAACCTTTCCTTCCTAAGGTGTACCATGACCTCTTCTCCAAATCTAAATTATTTGAATCTCCTCTTTTGATCTGCTTTCTCCTTATATTGATTATTCATTTTTGTAATATGCTTCCTTATCTCCTCATGTATATTCTTCATGTGTTCTACAAAATATATTTCATCTAATATTCTCTTCTCCTCATTATCCATCTTCCTTGATTCTAAACATTTCTTGGATTTCTTCCATATACAATGTGGAATGGTGATTCTCTTGTACTTCTATTTACCAAATTTTTATATGCAAATTCAACCTCTAGAAAAATCAAATATCATCCCTTTGGCTTTTCTCCTACCAAACATCTTAAAATATTTCCCAAAATTCTATTTACAACCTCTATAACCATCACTTTATAGATGGTGTGAAAAACTTAACTTTAGATTTGTCTTTAACTTCTTCCATGATGTCCTCCAAAAATAACCAACAAATTTTATGTTTCTAATAGAAATTATACTCATGGGTAGACCATGAAGTCTAACCACCTCCTTGAATTTAATATATTTTCAATATGAACTACATCATTCATCTTTTGGAAAGAAGTAAAATGTGTCATCTTCAATTATATGTCAACCACCATGAAAATAGAATCATGACCTCTTTGAGTCCATGGAAAACCAAGTGCAAAATCCATGTTGATGTCTTCCCATGGTCTTTCAAGTACAAACAAAGGCTACTATAAACCATATTTTTGACTCTTTTCCTTAGCCATCTAACATAATCTACAACTATTTACATACTTTCTCACATATTCATACAACTATGGCCAATATTAATTTTCACCTATCAAGGCAATTATCTTGGCTCTCCCAAAATTCCTACTAATCCTCCACTATGCTTTTCTTTTATCAAGTTCTCTTTCATGTAACTTCTTAGAATACACAACTAACTTCCCTTGAATAACATACCATCTTGGATCATATAATCCAACCATCATGTTATGTCCATGGCCCCAGGTTCAAAGCAATCTTTTCATGTGTCTACAAAATATGGGTCTTTTGGATACAAATCTTTTAGTTCCTAAAAACCAAAAACTTCAATCCTTGTCTCAACCAACAAATTAAGTCTCCAAATCAAGGCATCTAAAACTCTATTAGACTTCCCACTTTTATGCTTCAACACAAATTTATAGCTTTGAAAAAATTCCACCTATTTTAAATATCTTTGATTTAACTTCCCTTAAATATTCAAATACTATAAAGCTCCATGATCAATATACAAAACAAATTCCTTAGGAAAAATATAATGCTTCTATTTCTTTAATGTTGGAAAAATAGTGCAAAATTCTTGATCAAAAATAGAATACTTATTTCTAGCATCATTGAGTTTTTCACTAAAATATGCATTGGGTGTTCCTTCACAACTTAAAATTGCTTCTATGATGCTACTACTAGCATCGAAATCTACCTATAATACCTTGTAAAAATTTGGAAGTGCTAAAACAAGTTGCTTTGTAATTTTTTGTTTCAACAAGTCAAAACTCTTTGCTACTACAATCCATCTAAACTCTTTCATATCTCCCCTCATTCTTTTAGTTAAGGGTACACATGTACTACTAATGAAATTAATAAGCTTTCTGTAAAAACTGATAAGTTCATGAAATGATCTTACCTCAATAATGCTCCTATGTGTCGGTCATTCTATGATAGCCCTTACTTTCTCTAGATCCATCTTGAAACCCTCGGTTGAGATTACAAATTCCAAATACACTAACTCCTTCACAAAGATGAAATTCCTCAAATTTATCACCAATTTATCTTCTCTCAACGTCTCAAAAACTCTATGAACATGCATCAAATGCTCCTCCAATTTTTTACAAAAATTAAAATATCATCTAGATAGACAGTGAAAAACTTACCTATAAATTCCTTTAGTACTTCATTCATGAGACTCATGAAAGTGCTCATTGCATTGATTAATCTACATAGCATTCCCTACCACTCATACAATCCTTCCTTTGTCTTCAGAGTAGTCTTCCATTCATCTCCTTCACATAGTCTAATCTAGGGATACCCACTCTTCAAGTCTATCTTTGTAAAGTACTTTACTCCACTCAAGCAATCCATGATATCATCCATCCTTGGCAATGGAAATCAATACTTGAGTGTGATTTTTTGATGGCCTTGGAATTGGTAGACATCCTCCATTCTCCATCCTTTCTAGGTGCTAGTATTGAAGGTACTACACTCAAATTCTCTCTAATTATCCCCTTCTTAAAAAATTCCAAAACTTTTCTATTCATCTCCTCAATTTCTACTAGATTTAGTATGTTTGTTACCTTGTTATGTAAACTAGCTCCTAGTATCAAGTCCATCTAATGACCTATGTTTCTTACAACTGGAAAAACTTTTAGAACATTATCTAAAACTATATCTTGCAATTCATCCAAGAATGAAATCTTTGCAAGTACATATTTTTCTCCTTCTTCACTCACTTTAGGAATCAAAGAAAAGCACATATGTTCATGCTTCATTCCATGCAAAAAATTATTCCATCTACCAAACAAATTCTAGCAATGTTACACACCTTCTCTTATGTATCCTTTACAAGTTTCAACTTATGTCTCACTACATATTTTGTCAAAGAATAGGTTTTAGCATTACCATCATGAATATCACATCTATCATATTGTCATGGCCTTCCCAATAACAAGTTGGAAACATCCATTGGCATGATATCACACAACACTTCAACATGATAGTATCCAATATTAAAATTTACCAAACATTGTTCTTTAACCAAAGTCTTATGTTCTTTTTTCAACCAATAAATCATATATCGATGTGGAAGCTCTAACATTTTTCGTCTTTAGTTTTGTAACCATCTTCAAAAACTAGATTATCAAAACTTTCACTATCAATGATTACATTACAACACCTACCTCCTGATTTGCACTTTTTTTTAAATAAACTCTTCATTTGGGTTGGTTTATTTCCTTCATCATTCAACAAATCTCTTATAATGACAAGGATTTCTTCTCTTTCAACTTCTTCTAAATGCTTAGATCTAGCATCCTCATCTACATGGGAAAATCTAGCATTACCCTCTAGTCTTTTATTTGATCCTCCTTGATTTTGATGGCAGTCATAAGGTTGATGTCCTTCTTTGCCACATTTGAAACATGTTCCTATAAATATTCCTCTTCCAAATCTTCATGTTTATATTTGATAACCATCATTTCAATCTCTAGGGAGATAGGTATTTTCACCCCTATTATTCTAATTAGTTCATGCATCTTCATTTTTATTTTTCTCCTCTTGTTCTCCATGACCTCCTTAATATTTCCACTATTTCTTCCTCCATGACCTCTTCCTCTTTTATTTCTCTCAAAAAATTATATTCAAATTTTCTTCTACCTTCATTTAAACTAGTATGCATCTTCAATAGTTGTCAATATAACTAGGATTAGTTCTTCTTGGATAGTGGTTTTCTATCCCTTGATATACCAAGCTATCTTTTCCTTATTAGCCTCTATGTTTCTTGCTCTAATGATAACCTTGTAAAACTCTTCAATATATTATTTGACTATTTTTTCCATTGCCTCAAAAATTGCATCTTCTTCAAGAGCCCCAAGTCATAATATATTGGGACAAATTGTCTCTTTAGTTTATCCACCATTCTATCCCATCTAGTTATTTTTAACTTTCCACTTCAATTTCTCTCTAACTATACCTCCTTCCACTAAATTTCAGCATGACCCTTAAGCTTGGTCTTGGAATTTATAACCCTCTCAATATCTTCCATTTCTTCATATTCAAAATACTCTTACATATCATTAAGAAAATTTATTATTTCTTTAGGATTGAGACTACCTAAATATGTAGAGATCTCAATATTAGGCCTCTTCCCAAATTTTTTATCGATTTTAATAATCTAACTATTTATGTTTCCTCTTCAATTTCTTTAGATTCTACAATATCTTGGGCTACATCACCTTCATCTTCAATTTCATCTCTCCTTCTTGGTTCAAACCCTCTTCTGATCAATTCCTCCTAGATTGCATTAATCTACCTATGCAAAGCTCTAAACCCTTATTTTTTCACTACAACATTACTACCACCATGGTTTCTTCATGGAAGCATCTTAAATTTTTCCTCTTACACTTTTTTTTAAGATTGTAGGAATCGGTCAGGTATTTGTTCCCCTATAAACTGTAGTGCGTCTGGTCAAATTTTTTCACGTGACCAATGGTGTTGGCGCAACACACCCTTCGGTACCATGGGGATGATGGGGAGACTAGTCCTCGTGACCTCTTTCCTACAACAGGATGCTTTAGCCAATCGAGCTATGCCCACTGCCCCTTCCTCTTACACTTTTTATAAAACTTCTTAATGTAAAGTTTCCTCAAATCAATCATTTTATTTCACCTATGAACACACAACCTCTAGGTCTTGGTACAAACTACATCAATCCTCAATGATCTATCTACACACTCAAGGACAACCCACTCTAATACTACTCGATAGGGGTTAGCTCAAATAAAACACAACAAAATGGATTTCATATATGAAAATATGACTAATTACATTAAAAAAATGAAATGAAACATGAAACGAACTGTAACACATTATAGTTTCATTCCCCTTGATTTTGGAGCCTTTTGCCTCTCTGTAGCTTCCCAAAACCAAATCTAATTTTTGCCTTTTCCCCCTTTTAATGACCTAACACTTTTCCCTCCTTTTCCCTTAACTTGGAAAATTTTGAAAACATGCCCTAAATGGATTTTGGCATCTCCAAGTGTATTTTGAAATTTTGTATTTCCCTCCAAAAAGTAGAACAACTTTTGGGAGCCATAACTTTTGATATGAGCACTCGATTGGGTCCATTTTTTTTAAATTGAAGGGCTTGAAGAGATCTATAAAAACAATTATTTTGTAAATAAATTTTCACCAACTTTTGGGGCCTCAAAATGTCATTTAAAGCCTCAAAACTCAATTTGAAGGATTCGTATAAAACTTATAGAATCTTAAATATTTAATATCTACAATTTTAGGCTTGATCTCAACTTGAAACTTACCCATACTATGTGATATTCAATTTTGGAGCTTTGGATAAAATTTCATGTCCTTACATGCTCAAATTAAAAAAAAATAAACATAAAATCTCTACAAATTCACTCATTTTAGGATTTCTTAGAGGAAATAAGCCTCATTTTTGGGTGATGCAAGATTTATCTTACACCTCTGGATGCTCTTGAATTAATTTTAAATAATTTATGACTTTTGAATAGAACCAAACTAGTAAAAATATTAAGCTTTTGAGAACTGATAATGGTAGTGTTTTTTTCAATAAAATTGATATATTCTATAAGGATCATGGGATAGAAAGACATAAGAAAACTTCATATACCACTCAATAGAATGGAGTTGCAAAAAGAATGAATGGGACATTGACGGAGAGGGTTAGGAGTATGCCTAATGGTGCTAACTTGGAACTAAAATTTTGGAAAAAAGTGGTTGTCATAGCTTGTTACTTGTTTAACAAGTCTCCTAAATCAACTTGTTTATAAGAAACCTTTGGAGGTGTGGTTGGGAAAAATCCCTCATTCAAATTTCTTTAGTCTTTGGTTGCGAGGCATATGTAAATGTTCCAAGAGAAAAGTGATCAAATTTTGAGAAAAAATTTGTAAAATGGATATGCATTGGCTATGGGGTTGATGTGAAAGGATAGAAGTTTTGGGACCCTATGAAAATGAAATTTTTATATAGGAAAAAGTATATATTTAGATAAATCAAACCTTCTTCCACAATTTTGCAACTAAAAAATGATGCAAAGAAATATGTGGTTCAACTAACCCTAAAGAATTAGAAGGTTTGAATTAGAAGCCCATGAAGGACTTGAAGAAAAGGAGATCTCAAATAGTTTAGATAATTCTAAAGAATATATATAACATCCACCTCAATCATTAAGGATGTCCACTCAATAAAGACAACAAGCAAATAGATGCACTCCCTCTTATTAGAGACGTATTTTGTTTTGATTACTAAAATTGATGATCCTAGAACTATAAAGGAGGCTCTAAGTATGAATCATGCAAAGTATTAGAAGGTGGCCATGAATGAGGAGATGGTTTATTTAAATAGAAATAACACATGGGACCTATTACCTTTTCTTGATGGATAAACTTTCATTGGATGCAAATGGGTGTGTAGAGGAGGGAATTTTCTAATCTTGAGATAATGGGATCTCAAGGATAAAATTATCTATCAACTACCTCAATTGACATGACTCAAGTGAACTAGAAATGGAGGAATGTGAGATTTAACATATTACAAAAATTATCTAGACCTTTTAGACACCAGACACCAAAAGTGCAAGGTACAAAGGTCTTTTGGACAGCTCAAGACACACACTCAACTGTCGGATGACAACATTTCATGTTGGTGTCCCATATAGATAGAGAATAGAAGTCATCATAGGAATACATGAGGAACTTTGAATAGGTTTCTAGATGAAAAAGGGATGCAAGATACAAATATACAGGTAAGATAAGATGGCATAAATAAAGATGATAAGTGAAAATTAGATGAAAGTGAAAAGGAGAGGTTTAAGACATCACCAAAATGTTTGTTGAAATTCAATATTTCTCCAAGTAGTTTTTCCACCTACACCTACACACACAAGACCAAAGACAAAATGTTTGTGTGGTTTTATAGGAGTTTGTCATAGTCAAGCCCCTGTATTGGTGTTTCTGCCTCCACGAACAACCTTAGATGAGATATTGAAAATAGATGTGAAATGATAAAGAGAACAATACCCTAACAAATAAAGAGAGTATGCTTTAATGAAAATATGAGTGATTACCACACATAAGCTATATAGCTTGCTAGTGCAGTGAAAAAGTAATGATAAACTCCAAGATGACAATGGCCTTTTCACAAGATGAGCTCGTATTGATAACAATGGATTTTACTTTAGAAGTTATAGAAGAAATTTTTGAAATATATGTGTATAGAAAATATGGAGAATATTGTGAATGAGAGGTTTTTTAGAATCGTTGAGAATGAGAAAATAAGAGAGTTGTGTGTTTTTTGAAGAGAGAAAGATTGAATGAATTCCAATGAATCAAGAATAAATGAATCCTCCTCAAGAAAGAGGGACTTTTTGGTTCAAATGTTTTTTCCTGAGTGACTCCTGACAAGGTTGCAAGTTGGAAAAGGAATTACATTTCCAAAGTATTGTAAGTGTAATGTCTCAACAACCAATTCAGTCATAGATTTTCATAGGACCCTAGCACTGCTCGTAGATATCCTCATAGCGTGCATAGGTATGTGAGAAAATGGGACTCAACGATTGAGAACTAGGCATACCAAATGACAAGAGATGGTTTCAAGTTGAGAGAAAACATAACCACTTTAATTTATCTAGAGAGGAAGGTGTATGTAATGTGAAATTGCATATGATGCAATTTACGACATTACATTTTTCCCCCACTTTAGTGAGCATATGTGTTCAAGAGAATGCGAGCTAAATTAAAAGGAGGAGATTATTTTACCTAGGATGTGAAGGGAAATAAATCTTCTTTCCATGTGGATTTTCCTCTAGGGAAGAGGCCTGAGTTGATCCTACATAAAACGGTTAAGCTGCATCACCACAAACATCTTAGTTGCAAAAAAACATGTTAGGTGAAAAGAAAAAATTTAGACATCAAGAATTATTATATAGACACAAGACGATGTTGGTATGTATGGGTAGCAAGTTGTGTTATACTAGGGACCATACAACAATCCAATTGGCCTATGACTGCCACAAGCTACATTGTAGGAAAGCCACAAAAAAGAAACATAGACAATCATAAAGACAAAATCTATTGGGTTGTCCCCATGCTAGACAATGGATAATACAACTAGATGCAAAAATATTTTGAAATGAATAAAAGGATAAGAGATCTATAATATAAATTTGATAGTCCCTCCCTTTTAGAATATCTTGTGCTACTCAAAGGAGCACGAGTTATTTGGGGTCCTATCATAGGAGAAGCATAAAAGAGACAAAAGGGGATCTTAGTATTCAAGGTTAGTATGATTCATATCAACATCTTTTGTATGAATCATCATCATGTCCCCAAATATTTTAGATCATGAAGAAGGAACATATGAAGAAAAAGTGAAAATAAAAATTCGGGTCTACATGGAAGAAAGCCTAAATGCCCCCAACACTTTGCATCATCCTTAAATATCAAAAATCAAAGTACATCAAAGAAAAGAATGATGAAATAAATGGAAGAAATATATGATATATTATCTCCCTTGTATCCAAGTACCTATGAGGGTATCTTGGGTCCTCTAGGAGAGACCACAAACAAATATAATAAGTACGGGGGAACATAGACAAACAAACAAACTCTAATCTAAAGACATGAAGGGTACTGCTCTAATCAATCATGTCTAGAAATTCATCCTCCTCCCAATCTAGATCATAGGGGGAAGGAGAGTGGGCTTGCAATGGAACAACAACTAGGGAAGTACTAGGTATCTTGCTTGTAGCAAGGGCTAGAGATGTGGTTGCTTCAATATCCTCATCCACTAGTTCTTACAAGTCAAGTGTCAACGACTTTGTAAAAGTAGATGAAAAGGTCAGAATGTCCTTTAGAGAGTCAAACATACACTTCTCTATGTTGGTATGTGGCGACTAATCATGTTATACTGTATAGCCCATGGAATACTATTTTCGCGTTGTCACTGAAAAAGGGAAAAATCAATGAAAAAAGAAAAAAACCGATTTTGTATAACCCTAATTTAGAAGCTTCTAAGCTTGTTAAAAGGGGTTAGGATGGGGGGTTACAGTATGATGAAAAATGTGATTATTCCAAGACTATAATAGTTTTGCACTAGTTAATAAAAGTATTGGATGGCTACGGTTTGGTGGATGTAGCCCGGATTGGGTGAACCACATTAAATTCTCGTGTTATGATTTATTTTGTGTGTTTTAGTTTCTCTGTTTATTAATTAAATCTGCATTTAATTGTTAGATATCTGTCCATTTCTAACCCTAACACTCTAGAGAGGAGTGTGGTGACTCAACTGTAGGTTGTGGAAGAGTAGGAGCCTCAGTATGAACCTCTGGAAGAGTAGTGACAAACTTTTCAAAGAAGGATAACTTCAATGATAAGGAAAAAAGAAGAAAGAGAAGTGGAAGGAGCAGATTTCTTGTGGTAGGATTTGGGGATAGGCCCTTGCTCAATCTTACACTTGGACAATAGGCTAGAGTGTTGAGAGGTAGGAGGAACAAAAAAGACCGCACTAGACATGACCTTTGTATGGGGTGTGTCTATGGGTTGCACAATTCAAGGATCATTGGGCAGAGAAGTGATGAGAAGTAGTTCTAGAGAAGGCGAAATGAACACCTACACCCTCTTAGGGTAAGGTTCATTCACATCTCTTGAAGGGATTGAAGGTAGGATAGAAATAGGATTGGAAAGAGAAGAAGTTTGAGGAGCTAGAACAAAAGACTCGTTCTCAGCCTTTTGTGCGCCATCATGTTCCCTCACCATTGCATATTGATGATGTTTATGCTCATACACAAATTGGTTCTAACAAAGATGGGGACCAAGAATAGGGGCCTAAGAATATTTTGGAGCAACCATTGAAGTTATCTTTGCAACCATTAATGGTGAAAGGATAAGCTCCATAGGAGGTGTCATAGAGGCCATGGGTGCAAGATCCTTAACCTTGACCATGGGCACCTTTCCTCCTCGTGATTTTTGGGTAGGGAAAGGAACAAGAGGGACCCTTAAGGTTCAAGATGTCAGGGCCACACACGAAGGATCAATCAAAGAAGACTTCTCACCCTTACTTTATATAGTAGGGTGAAGAATTTTAAGAAGGATGGAAGTTTGAATACATGGGATTCTAAATTTATTAACATGAGGCCTTTCTTTTTCCTATGCTAGGAGTAGTTGAAGGAATGAAAGGAACTACTAGAGGTTGTCAGGTCTTGGAAGAATGGGGAGGTCTACTCAACAGAGTGTGCTTGTCTTTAGCCCCCAATGAAGAAGGCCTAGAGGATAAAGCTTCTCACTACACAGGAGTGGGTTGAAGGGGGATTGAAGAAGGAGGTGGAACCAAATAAAGGACTAAGCCCACGATTTGTATTTAGAATATTATTTATACAACAAGCCATAACGAGGTAGCATGGGTCCCACCAATGAAGGCAAAAAATGGTCAAGAGAGAATCCCCCACATGACACTAGCGGCTTGTATCCAGTATCCAAGATAGCTTGCATAGTTCCCTCATGAGGAAATTTCACACTTATGGACAATAGAAGTGAGTACATTCATAGAAACCATCCAAGGAATGTCTGGTTTCACTTTGAACAAGTTGAACTCTGGTATCACAACAAATATTGTAGAGACATACTTAGGTCCCACAAGGATCAATAGAGAAATGGATCCCAAAGGGGAGAGAGAAAGACCACCATACGTTTGAATGGTATCCTTGCACTTTTCATTGACGGAGAGTGTCTCCTCAATTATAACATTGACCCTAAAGCAAAGATCAACTATAATGTCAATAACGACATTACCATTGACTTGAGCGGGAATGCAGATGGGAGAGTACCCTCCATGATAGCTCAAGTCATCATGCATAAAAGATATTTCAAGTATCTTGGCCTTCTAACTTGGAGGGGAGATTGGATTGATAGACACCATATTCACATACACAACATCATTAGATGGAAAAGAGGAAGAAGTAGTAATAAAATTGGAAGAGTGATATGGGAAGGGATTTGTGTAGATTTGTAGTTGGTTGTTGGCTTTAACAACAGACTTGTTAGAATCCTAATTTTTGGTATCAAGGTAGATGTTATTGATATCTATATGTGGTCTTGAATTACGTGTCTTAGGCACACACAACATTTGGTGTCATGTCCAAGCACTCAATGGTATTGGAATAATTTAGAAGCATAATACCGACTAGGGTATGGCTTGTTGTCATGAAGTGGTCTAACTTTCAAAAGGATGATAAGGTTATGTTTCAATAATTGTGAAGTACACTTGAGTAAGAATTGGATAGTTTTGTAAAGACCCAATATGTTGTGACCCAAGTGTGTTGATTTCATTTGTTTGAGGGATAGTTACCACATTATCTATTTCTTTATTTCTCTTCGACCCTTTGGAAGAAGACGTAGCGTCAAAACTATCTGGATGTGAGGATGAGGCAGAAGCCCCACATTGAGCTAACATTTGTTGATAGTCTCGTAGTGTAGTACATAGATGAGAAAATGAAGGATATTTCATCAAAGAGACATATTCCCTTAATGTTGGATAGAGACTTCCCATGAAAATTCTCTGGATGTCATGGTCAAGCAGGCCATAGGGGATTTGTGAGGAAATAGATTGGTAGTGAGAAACAAAATTAGATAACTTCTCAATTGGTTGTTGCTTGCAATGGACAAGGTCGATGATAGTGATCTTGGAACCAATGTTCGCCTGGAATTGTTGTAAGAATTGATTCATAAGTTGATTTTAAGAAAAGATGGAATTATCATGTAGTGAGAAAAACCACTCCAATGCAATCTCTTTAAGGGATCGCAAGAACTATTTATCTAGAAAATGATCCTGATGTAAAAATTCACTACACAAAACGATGAACGAATTGGCATGTGTTTTTGGATCTCCCTTACCATTATACTTATCAAATTTTTGTACCTCGATCCCTTGGGGTATGGGAGTGTTTTAGATGTTCAAAGTGAGAAGGATACAACAATAGTAAGGAGTAAGATGGATCAAGTGGCAGCACTAATTATGTTGGCAAGTTGAGATTGCATCTGACCTATATTTTGCAAAAGGGTGTTTAAGATGGGATCAGATCGTGGGGGAGGAAAATTAGGCATCACGATAGAGACTTGCACGATAGGAGTTCTAAGTAAAAAGCTAGGTGGAGGGATATGATACCCCAAAGGATTTTGAGATACATTAACCCCAGGAGTAATGGGATACATAGGCACAAAAAAATTATTGTTAGTGGAAGACATGGGACTATTGTAGGATTGGAATCTACCATATGCACGGACACCTTAGGCATCAGAAGATTCAACTAGGTGCCAATGATGTCGGATTGGGCCTCTTGAGGTTGACTCAAGACTGACATGTACAAAGGTACTTGATTCTTGCCTATATTTGTTAGCGCAAGAAGCAAATCAAGGCCCTTGTGATCTAAGATGAGTAGGTTTCTCATATTACCAACAATAGGAGCAGCTTGAGCAAACAAGTTGTCATGATTAAGAAAATCTTTGAAATGCTTTAGGTTCTCTTCAAAAGATTGGACTTGCTCAAAGGAGGCCCTAAGAGAAATTTCATAGTCTAAAAAATATGGAGACCCCAGAGGATAATTTGGTTTGGAGCTTGAAGAAGAGTTCCCAAAAGCTGGTTGACGACCAAAAGTATCGAGGGTCTCAAAAAACATCAAGCTAGGTCTAGTAGGACTATACTGGTTTGGAGGTACAGTAGCTCTTGAACTTCTTTTGACTATGTATCCAGAGGTTGTGGATTGGGTTTTGAAGCTCATAGAGGAGTGCCCATGATGCACAACCTTACAAAATATAGAAAATGAGAGAAGAATATGCAGGAGGGATAGAATTTAATTGATGCTTGGAAAGACTTTGCAAGAATGTGGGTTCACGTTAGGTTCACCAAAATGTAGAGGGAATTTACTATCCTCAAGATAATGGTATCTCAAGGAGAAAATTATCTCTCAACTATCTCAATTGACATGGATCAAGTGAACTAGAAATGGAGGAATGTGAGATTCAATAGATTACAAAAATTGTCTAGACCTTTCATACATCAAAGACCAAAAGTGTAGGGTATAGAGGTCTTCTGAATAGCTCGATGATCTCTCTGTCTAGGATGGATGTATGGTTGTCAAATGATAGTGCATCATGTTGGTTTCCCATACAAACAAAGAACAAAATTCATCATAGGAAGACACAAAGCACTTTGCACAGATTTCTAGACACGAAAGTGATGCAAGATACAAATGTACAACTAATATAAGATGGCAGAAATAAAGATGCTCAGTGAAAAATAGATGAAAGTGACAAAAAGAGGTTTAAGGCATCACCAAAATATATTTTGAATTCCAAGCTTTCTCTGAGTATTCTTTCCACTTGCGCCTACACAGGCAAGACCAAAGAGAAAAGGTTTGGGTGGTTGTATAGGAGTTTGTCATAGTCAAACCCCCATATTGGTGTTTCCACCTCCATGGGTAGCCTTAGAAAAGATATTAAAAATAGACGTGACATAATAAAGAGAACAATATGCTAACAAATAAAGATAGTATTCCTTAATGAAAAGACTTGAGCAGTTACCACACATAAGCTATGTAGCTTGTTGGTGCAATGAAAAAGTAAAAAGAAACTCCAAGATGATAATGACCTTTTCACAAGATGAGCTCATGTTGATAACAATGGAGTTTACTCTGGAAGATGTAGAAGATTTTTTTGGAAGATGTGCATGTAGAAAATATGGGGAATGTTGTGAATGAGAGGTGTTGTAAAATGGTGGACAATGAGAAAATAAGAGATTTGTGTGTTTTTCCAAGAGAGCAAGATTGAATGAATTCCAATGAATCAAGAATGTGTGAATCCTCCTCAAGAAAGAGGGAATTTTTGGTTCAAATGACCTACTCGAGTGACTCCCGATGAGGTTGTAGGTTGGAAGAGGTGTTACACTACCAAAGCATGGAAAGTGTAACATCTCAACGACCAACTTAGTCATGGATTTTTGTGGGATGCTAGTGCAGCTCACGGACATCCTCATGGTGTGCATATTTCTATGAGAAAATCGAAATCAACAATTGAGAACTAGGCATTCCATATGGCGAGAGATGGTTTCAGGTTGAGAGAAAGCATAACTACTTTAATTTATCTAGAGATGAAGGCATATGTAATGTGAAATTACATAGGATGCAATTTACGACATTACATGGTGTTCAAAAGAAAAATAGGGTTTAATGGTAGTGTTGAGAACTAAAGGTGATATTAGTTACAAAGGGTTATTCCCAAGTTGAGAGAATATATTATCATGATATTTTCTCTCTTGTAGAAAAGCTAAAATCTATTCAATTTGTATTGTATCATGTTGTAGTGTATAATCTTAAAGTTGAGTAGATGGATGTGAAGATAGAATTTATTCATGGTGATTTGGTGGAAGAGATTTATATGAAACTTGACCAAATAACTACATTGAGAAAGGTAAAGAAAATTTAATTTGTAATTTGAAGAAATCTATTTATAGTCTTAAGCAATCTCCTAGGATGTGGTACCAAAATTTTGATTCTTTTATGTTAAGTTTGGGATTTTTGATATCCAAATTGTCATTGCATCTACTATTATATGGATGGTGATTGTATTCTCATTATTGTGTTATATATGTGGTATATGTTATTTTATAATAATTGGAAATATTTGATTTATTATTTGAAGCATTAGTTGCTTGAGATTGACTTAGGGGAAATCAAGTTCACTTTGGGAAGAGTTAATAGAATACTTTGGTTGGGCCAAAGTAAGTATGTGGACTCAATGTTGTAGTTTAACATGCCAAATTGTAAGCCATTGTGTGTTCCTATTACAATAGAGACAATGTTATCTATTGAGCAATGTTCAATTTCTCCTAGTGAGTAGAGTACCTTATGCTAGTGCAATCAGGAGTCTGATGTATGCTATGGTCTACAAAAGACCAGACGATTCCCAAGCAATTGGAGTCCTTATCCAATATATGGATAATCTTGGACAAGTGCATTAGGATGTATTGAAGAGGGTATTTTGACATTTGTAAAGTACTTATGGGCATGTGCAAGAAGCTAGGTCCACAAAATGTTCAAAAAGTGGAAATGTTTTACCTAATTTTTAGAATTTATCGCGTACTTCGACTAAAATTTTGAAGCACTAACATAATTAACCTTTAAAAATTTAAGTAATATGAAATTTAGTATTTTGAGTCTAGTTTCTAAATATATAATTTATTCTAATAACCACATGATACAAATTAATTTTTAATAGGCATGTATAAAAACAACTTTTAAAAGTCACTTTTTAGGACCATACATGCTCATGTACTGAAACCATAAGTTGACCTAAATAAAATTATTTTTCAAATTCCTTTTGGGGAAAGATGTGTAATAAACCAAATATTGATGAGGATATTTTTTATAATTTTTTTCTAAACATTTTTTATTGGCCCTAATTGTTATTTTTGAAAACCAACATGTATGGACACCATAATTTGACCTAAACTAATCATTTTTTGAAAAAAAAATCATTGTGTAGAGAATTGTTTGTAAATTGATGTCATATAATTTTTTTACAAAAAAATAACAAATTAAAAATTATTAAAAAACTAAAAAAGCTTGACATTTCAAGTTTATGGACCAGTTTACTTAGAAATTAATTAAAAAATAGAAAACATAATTCAATAATAAAAAAATTACATATCTAGAAACTAGACATCATGATCTATAATGGGTTTTAATTTCATAAACAAATTCTGAAAAAACCCATCAACTATATTGCCAAAGTCAGATATTTATTTTGGCATTGCCTTAGTTTTTTAGTTGCAAGTCAAAGGCTAAGGGTTGGGTTACAAAACCTTTCTCGAACCTAAAACCAAATCAAAAATTGGGTTGGGATTTTAATTTTTTTAGAATGGGTACTCACTTTAAAACAGGTACCCATTCTAAAAATAAAATGGTTACCCATTTTAAAGTGAGTACTTGTTCTAGCTTTACAACGGGTACCCGTTTAGAAATGAGATACTGATCTAAGGCTTGGGTTCCTATTCCCAAATAGGTACATGTTCCTATTGTATTTTTTTGGCCAAAACTTTCCCTCTTCGTGGACCCAAATTCTTTCACTTAACCTTATAATTATTCCTTATCCTATCGTGGTTATCCTATAGGGAACAAAAATTTAGTTTCTATTCATGTATTTGTAGATTCAAATTAAGCTAGAGATGTCAAAAGTAGAAGATTCACTATGTTTGGTGGTGCAATGAATTGGATGAGTGAGAAAAATACTATGATGATTTTTTCCACTAGAAAAGTAGAGTACATAACAACTCATGCTCATAAGGAAAACATTTGTCTTAAGAGATTGTATTCATATGTTGGGCTAGAGATAGGACCCATTATAGTTCATTGTGATAGTCAAAGTGTCATGTCTAGAAAATAACCTAACCTTTCATGTGATTGTGAAGCATATTAATAATGAGTACCATTCTTATGGATATGGTAGAGGATGGGAGGGTGACACTATAAAAATTTGGCATTTTATAGTGTTGCAGATGCACTAATGAAGCATTGAGCATAGAAAAATTTAGGTGGTGTTAAGATCTTATGGGCCTCTTAAGCCCTATAAATTAGATAATGGTGTTGATACTCCATTTTTTTTGCAATATGTGTAATATCCCTCATAAAAAAATTCAATCTACCATTAAAAATTTTCTCAAAAACCCATGAAAGGAGAAATCGGGTGCAATGAAAAATCAACTATATTCTTCAAATTAACATAAAACATTACGCCAAGGGAAAAATCGTGAATTTTTGCGTATATTACAAGTTCAATACATTATTTTCCTGTTCATGATAGCAGCAAACAACCCAAAACCCTGCTATAATTTGTACAATGAGAAAGGGAAAACAAACCCACAAATTGCAACCAAAACACTATATCTTATATTACAAAATCACCAGCACTCAAAATAGAGTATGGGCAACATAAATACATGAATAAACTCTTATATAACAACTACCAAACTGATAACAACAGCAATCTAAAACTATAACAAAATTTGAGCACTCCAAAAAACAAACCCTACCAAACAACTCAACCAATAATCCACATAAAAGCCATCTTTCAACACCAATGCAACTTTTGTGTGAATTCATGCCTGTAGACCCTCAGAGCCACTATCCTTGAGTCCAAATACCCTTGGTTTTTGAACCTCAAAGACTATCCCTACAATGGTTTATCAACCTTTACAGGAGAGCCACAACCTGTGAATAGAGAAATAAGCATAAAATGAATGAAAAAGCTATTTTTTTCCCTTAAGTAATCCACATTCAAAAGCCAAAGTTGGGTGCCAAGATTTCATGCCAAAATGAGGGATATAATTGTGTAACTCCTCTTTCCTAATTGTAAAAGAAAAATTCAAGTGCACCCAAGGGAAATAATAAAATATTTCCATTTCTTGCACCACTTCACAAGCCAATAAAAATCCATTTTTCCTTTTTCCAAAATGCCACACTAAATTTGGCTCCAAATATTTAAATCTCCATTTAATAATTTTTCACTAAAATCTGATTTAATTATTTCACTATTTAGGACATTATTTTCTCGATTTGTCTACAGGAATTGACTTACTATATTAGGATAATTAGCCTTACTAAAAATAGAAACTGCTATTTTAGAAAAAGACTAGTTTTAGAAAAAGGGGACATGACAAGTCCTCCCTTACCAAAATTTATTGTCCTCAAGCAATTGTAAAGATACATCTCCAAGATCATGTAGCCAAGTTGATCAATCATACCAAATTGCATACCAAGCCTTGATCTTGTATTTGCATGAAGTTGCTTCTTCCCCTTAAGAATCCTAAAGAATCCTTGAAAAATATTCATGAGTTGTGCAGTATCATGACACCAATATTTAATATCCAACCTCATATCCCATAGTACCTATGCATTTGTAGAATGCTTAGCATTTTCTTCAATTAACAATCTCTCCATTTCAATCTTCCTCCAAAATTATGTATGTGAACAATCACACAGAATGATAAACCAAAAGTCCTTATAGCCTTTGATATAGATTTGGTTTATGCAACACAATGGACTATTAGAATAGAAGAATAATCCTCTAAAATAATTAATGCATTTTAAAACAATTACCCATTTGATCTTGGAATTGTTGGGATATTGTTTGCAGGAAACAACATTGTTTGTTCCAACCCTTTCCTCAGCTTGATGGATGTTATATGCAACTTTAAAATCTGATATATAGCAGCAATAGTATAGATGAGAGATAGATATTAACATCATACAATAGTAATGCATACTCCTCCCAAATCTGAATTTTAACCCTACAAATTGTTTTGGGTATTTAGCTAGTGATGCACTATCATTAGGAAACTTGCACCAGGCACTTCTTAAAAAAATGATGATGGTACAAGTCTAATTTTTACACTCAATGAAACTATTATAACCAGTCATTCATTATTCACAATATTAGATACATAAATTGGAAATAATTACTTCTTTTCCCTCCCTAGTACCAGAATATTCATTGTAGGAATGCACAACAAAAGGCCCATATTTTACCCCAACTTGAGAGATGTTACCTTCAGCTTCATGGACAGATCTATAATAGCAAGAGTTCAATAGAGAAGCAACATATAGCACCATGCAACAACAAATACACATTCTAGAAACAATTTCTTCTTTCACCCTTGGGGCATAGAGATCCATAATACCAAAAAGCACATTGATTACCCCAAAATTTACCTTAACTTGAAGGATATTAATTGCAACTCCATGGAATGATTTTGGACAGAAAGAGTATTGTGGAGGACCATCCATTAACATAATACAACAATAATATTCATAAAAAAACACTCTAAGTACCAAATCTACAAGCAATAAGATAGTTTGGTAGAAGGCAGTATACTCTCTGTGTACAAATGTTAGCACATTTTTATCACCCAATATAATTCCAAAAATGATTATAACATAGTCTATCATGTTTGGAAATATTCAATCTTCATGAGTGATAAGGAGATACCATGAAGTAATCATTCTAAAGTTATCTCCAATCATATTGTCAATTACCCATTTTTGTGGCTCATTACTCCAACCATACTGAATCAAGAGAATCTTCAATCTAAAGCAATCCATCTTCACCTCATATTTTACATATTCTCAATATTGACTATACTTCCTATGAGTATAAATGACAATAAACATTATGCCATACCTATATAAATTCCCTTTTGAAACTTTGAACTTCATGCTTCCATTTCTCATCATTTCCCATCTATGAATTGTTAGAGTCCATTTATCCTTTCCTAAAACACCATACTCCTTCACAAAATGATGTGAGAAATATGAAATGAAAAATAGAAGACATGTGCTTCTTACCTTCACAAACCCTTCCAATGCTTCTTGTGTTGCAACCTCATGCATGCATTGTGTGCTCATGACTTGGCCCAAGTATGTAATATCAATATTCCATGTAGATACTAATTTATGAATTGCTTCATTACTATAGTCAAATAAGAAGTGACATCCTTTGACTTTTTTTGTTTGAATCTTAGGCTGCAATTCTTGGACCAAGTGTTTTTTCACCTCACTTTCCTGATGCTCATACTTGTTAAATTTGGTTCTTCCTCCATAAGTTGTTGATTTGAAAATGTTAGTAAGCTGAAATCCAATATTACTATTCAGTAAGACACCCTTTTCATGTGCATATTTTTAAATATGTTCATCACATAACTCTTCCTCATGGACATTTAATGCAGCAATAGATAAGAAAAAAAACTCAATGAAACCCAGGTAGCCTCTGGACAATAACTCATGCATCGTTTTCTTGCAAACACAAATATGTTGATAACTAACTCTCGACTCAAACTTTGAAAATTAATGAGTTATGATGACATACTTACAACCCATTGAAAACTCTAAGGCATACCAAATTTCTCTATAATAGATGTACAATCCATTTCCTAGATCTTTCAACTTTATTCTCTCTAAATAGAATCCAACTTTTGCATTAATGAAGCTCAATCACCTTCTCCTATGACACCATATTCTTTCACAAATGGATGTAAGAAATCTGAAATGAAAAATGTTTAAAATGAGTGGATTACCTCACTTGTAGAGAACTTGGGTGTTGCATTCCCTTCCATATTTGAAGTTCTGATGTTATGACCCAAGTATGATAGCTTTGTTATATTAAATTCATATGGAAATTCCTTGGTAGTTAGAGCCTTTTTGATGCTAGGAATACTATAACCATCTTCTGAAATATCCCCCTTGAAAACTCCTCCATTCATCCAATGATAGGAAACCTGAATGTAACTTGGTCCCAAAAACACCATGCCATGATTTATCATAAAATATAGAATATCAAAATGACATATTTTCTCCTTGCCACATTTCTGCAATAAACATTTCATTATCCTTATCTCCATTTGGACATCAACTAAAATCCCATACGAGGGATCCATGCATTGTGAGCATATATCTTTCACACTATGCACAAGTTTCCTTTTAAATCTATCAACAAGGTAACTTTGCTCATTGTCTTGCAAGGCTTTTGAAAATTCTTCATTTGTAGGAGTTGCATAACTTTCAAAATCAGAAACCACTCTAATGTCTCCCATACATAATCCTCTTTAAAAGATGGCATGATAGAATTATGCTCAAACAATGAATCATCAAGAAACTCCATTGCTTGCTCTACTATGATATTTTGTATTAGGTAATCCCAATAATTACCTGGATCCCAAACTCTTGTGCATGGTCCATTTTTAATTCATTCACCCTCATGAAATATAGAGTCATGCAATGATAATGGACCTTTGTTAGAAACAATGCAAAAATCAGAATTGTCTTCTAGGACTTACCTTTTAGTAAGATCATTCTAGGATTCACTTTGAAAGATTTATTGCAACTTCCCTTCTTTTTCTAAAATAAATTCATCAAAGGGATTTAAGTACTCATCACTAATTTCTTCTCTAACAATTTCCACATACTCAACATCAACATTCTCTTCACTATTTACACACTCAATGAGTGTCTCTTAGAAAATACTACAATCCTTTGAAATTCCTTTACAATCAACATGCAATGAATAATTTTTATTGATTGTATCTATTGGAACCTTTTCTTGATGTGAATGCTCATTTGAAATTATTGAAATATCTTCTTCAATTAAAATTTCTTTACCTTCAACATCTAGTTCAATGCTCTTCTTTGTTGGCTCCTCCCTTTGATTTTCCTCCTTTCTCCTTCTATAATATTTGTCAAATGGTACTGCAACATGGAAAGCTTCTGGTTTTTCCTAGTATTCATCAAAAATATTGATAATTTCTTCTTCCACTAGTATTATTTTTCCTAACTCACTTAAATATTCTTGGAATGTTAGAATATTGTTATCATTTTTATATTCTTCATACCATCTGGCAATTTTGGAGGCTGCAATTTCATTGTCCCTTTCTATCATTCCCTTAAATAGAGATTCAAAGAAACCCATGAATCACCTCAAAAAAAATTAATATCCCTCATAAAAAACTTCAATTTACCATTAAATATTTTCTCAAAAACCTATGAAAGGAGAAATCGAGTACAATGAAAAATCAACTATATTCTTCAAAATTAACATAAAACATTGTGCTGAGAGAAAAATCATGACTTTTTGCTTATATTACAAGTTCAATACATTATTTTCCTGTTCATGATAGCAGCAAACAACAACCCAAAACCCTACTGCAATCTGTACAATGAGAAAGGGCAAACAAACCCACAAATTGCAACCAAAACATTGTATCTTCTATTACAAAATCACCAACACTCTAAATAGAGTATGAGCGGCATAAATACATGAATAAACTCTGATATAACAACTACCAAACTGATAACAACAACAAAATTTGGGCACTCCAAAACACAAACCCTACTAAACAACTCAACCAAAAATCCACATAAAAGTCATCTTTTAGCACTAATGCAACTTTTGTGTGAAGTCGCACTGTAGACCCTCAAAGCCATTATCCTTGAGTCCAAATCCCCTTGTTTTTCCAGCCTCGTAGATTATCCCCACAATGGTTTATCAACCTTTGCAGAAGAGCCACAACCTGTGAATAGAGAAATAAGCATAGAATGAATGAAAAAACTTATTTTCTCCCTTAAGTAATCCACATTCAAAAGCCAAAGTTGGGCACCAATATTTCATGCCAAAATGAGGGAAATAATTGTGTAACTCCTCTTTCCTAATTATAAAATCAAAATTCAAGTGTGCCCGAGGGAAATAATAAAATATTTCCATTTCTTGCACCACTTCACAAGCCAATAAAAAATCCATTTTGCCTTTTTCCAAAAAGCTACACTCAACTTGGCTCCAAATATTTAAATCTCCATTTAATAATTTTTCACTAAAATGTAATTTGGGGGTATAATATTAAAAACTTAATTTCTAGGCTATAGAGTTAGTTTTTGGCCAAAATAAATATTTCATATTGTTCATCACTACCTCCAAAGGTATCTTTTGGATAGGTCTCTTCAATCTTTGTAATTTTAAAAAAGTGAGCCCAATTGACCTCCCAAATCAAAAGTTATGGTCTCCAAAAGTTGGGTCTTTTGGAAAACAAGTTGGACACATAAAAGAGCTCTAAGGGAGAGTTACACATTGACCAAATTATGATGTGTGTTATGAAACGTCATAAGGCACATTTGGTTGGAGATAAAGGAACACCCAATTTGATGAGTTGATTATAAGGAACTTCTAGTAGATGGAAGAAATTTTATTTTTAGCCTATGAACTCATCTTGAGATTTGAATGTTGGATTTCTAAGCTAAGGATTTGGGTGTCAATTTTTGGGTGGTTTCATCCCATGGTTTTCTAATTGTCATTTGAAAATTTCATGTATTGTGTCTGCTATATATTAGATTCTTGATATGGGGGTTGTGTGAGAGTTTTATAGATATTGTTAAGATGTTAGAATTTCTCCAAATCACTACTTAGTGATACTACTATGAAGGCTTGTTATACAATTGTATTGTAACTATGTTGTTCACAAAGTAATACATTGGGTTGTTTTAAAGTGTAGGGTTTTTCTCTTTAAAGGGTTTTCCCCACATCCACCTATGTTATATGGTAGATTATTTATTTTATGTTTAAATGTGTTTTTTCTTTATGTATTTGTTAAAAAATAAAATTTGCTCAATGCTCTCCTCAAAATTTTAGTGAAGTGTCTATGTGTATCTTGCATCCTTTCACTAAACCTCTATAATAATATCTAAAATTACTTCTTCTAATTTAACTAGAGTTTATTGTTTAACAATAACCTTTAATTGTCAAGCCCAAAATATTTTTTATTGCACCAAGGTCTATTTAAATAATAATAATGGAGATTTGAAATCCCTAATCATTTCCTTTTTATTTCCAATTAGCAACATATAATACCACAATTTAAAAAATCATCACCAACCTATTTGAAGTATACACAATGATCAATTTTGTGTTGTACTAGTAAAAATTTGAACACCTAACTATCAAATTTATAATACCACATAATTTTTGATTGTTTTAGGCCATAAAGAGAATTTTTCAACCTATAAAACAAGTTAACCGTCCCTTTAAATGTAAATAGCTTCTCCTTCCCCTTCTTTACTAATATACCTAGGTTAGGCACTAAAGGGCCTCAAAAAATGAGCATTAATCTTATATTCTAGTAGTAGTGAGCTCACCAAATCCATTCATAAGTATATTTAACTTTCACCATCTTATCATTCTAGAGAAGCAACTTTCCTACACATATCTTTTGATGGGCTCCATAATAGATAGTTTCCTTTCACTATTTCATACTTTCCATTATCTCTTTTTGCTAAGTTTCAAGACATTACTAAGACCTTTTATATTTTTTATATACTTTTAAGCAGTCTTAGATATGTGGAAATGGAAATATGTTATGTTGATATACGTATGTATGAATTCATGAATTTTAATATGATTCTATGTTTAATTTATGATTGTTAATAATGTGGATGCTTTACAAATAAGACTAGCACCTTACAACAAGAACTGTCAACCTATAGCAATAGGTTTCTTAACCCGTAGCATAAGGACTACAAATTGTTGTAGAGAATAATTCAAACAGCCAAGGCACAACACTTTCAAAAGGAAATGAAGGTGGTCATTTATTGATCAATCATGAGTCACCACATAACACTCTGGCTCACCAAATAAGACAACCAAGAGAAGGAGTCTACTCTCAATAGGACTAGCTTATGATAAGACTATTCTAAAGAACATATTTCTACTAAAAGCAATTAAACTATTGTGCATATAATCCAAATTTGGTTTCTCTACTCTTGCTTTATATAGTTTTTGTTTTCAAACTAAGTCCTCTTCATATCTTTGAGGGAGAGTTGACAGTTGTTTCATGAGTTTGTTTTCAGTCTGTGAATAATAAAACTCCTCACGGACCTTATATAGTGGGATCTTTTGTTGAGGATATCTTGTCGCTAGTTGCTAGTTAGCTAGTTATTTGTTCGCCATTATTACTTAATAGTTGTAGCAATAGAATGTGTCTTATTGAATAAAAGATCTTTGGTAGATTCTTGTTGGATTTTATGTAAGAGTTTAGTGTTAAAATGCAATAAAGGAAATCAGTTTGATATCATGATTTGTTGAGTAAGTGAACGTTTGAAAACTTTTGTGGAAGCAACAACTCAATCAAGGGCCACTTGAGGTACTATTGAGCCACTTCAATTTTTGTTGTTATATTAGATAATGTATTGTTGAATTCAGTTAGTAGTTTCCAATTATATGTTTATGAATGCATGTGTTATAATTCATGAATTGAATTATGTAGTTTCATGTTTGGCGTCATACTCCTAAGGAATTAGCTAGGTTAGAACAATGTAGTTTTAATAGAACTACAGTTGTGAGCATTAGGTACCCATAGCATAAAGTAACAATTTATATTCATTTCCTTTGTTTTGTGAATTAGAAATTTATTCTACTTTCTAAATTTTACTGTCTTTTGTACATGTATATTTTTCTACACTCCATTGATGTAGGATGTGTCTAAAATCTATGAATGCATATATTTTTTGAACACTATCTAAACTTTTATATGACTCCTTGGTTGATAATTAATGCAACCCACTTGTGAAATATGAATTGTTTAGTTAGGGATTCTTAGGTCCTCTAAGTTGTGTGTATACCTATTAGCACAAATTTAATTAGACATTAGAGAGGCTCTACAACTTTCATTTAACATTGACATTCAAAAAGAACTACTTAAAATTCTTTTCAAACCACCTACAAAAGATTTTGTCACCTTAGAGCATAAAAATTTACTTTAAGCCATGTCTATATTATGGGGCATAAAGTTTAAAAGAATACAAGGGGTTAACAAGTACCCTCAAACCTTAATTGAACCCTAAGAAACATTGAAGCACAAACCCAAGGAAAAAAAAAAAGAACAAACCCCCTATGCCCACCACAACAAAATCCAAATTGTGAAGATTGAGCCAGAGTCTAAGTTAGAGGGTAAACTGCCATATTCCTCACCACCCTATAGTCAAATATGTTGTACTATTCATAATCAAGCTAGTGAGGGAAATTACATAGGCCCCACTAGACCATCCTTGACATTCTTGCATTTTTCACATTTGTGAGGGGGATATTTCCACCAAATCATCGTCCTCATCATCACAACAAGAAGTATTATCCATATTAGCCTCCATTGGAAGGTTGAACTTAGGGACCTTTCTAATCTCTTCCACAACTTAGTTAGCACCTTCAATTTTTTCCTTTAGCATATGAAAGTGTTGAAAGAAGCAACTATAAGCAACTTTCACCTATTTCTCAACTTCTCCCATGTCATCATGCAAAATAAAAGTACCTATGGTGAGAGAAAGCATGGTTGTGCAACATCAAAACTAGTTTATACATTCCAAAGACTTACCAAGATTCGACAAGAGATTCATCTTGGCATTTTAACATCAATGCACAGTTCACCATCCATTTTCTTAGCCACTACCCAAATTTTTTGAACTCCTAACTAAAGATATGGATTTGCAATTTCTTGTTCAAGGTAATCAATGAATTTAACTATCAGTGGGTTCCATGAAGATAGGTCTTCTAACATTTATCTTTCCTAGTGACATCTAGTGGCTTCTCAAGCTCCCTCTTCCCTCTATACTTCTTTGTCAACATCATATATAAGCAACACAAAGCTCCCAAACTAAACCTTTTGAGGGATCAATAGATAATGCCCTAAGTTTAATTATCCCATGGATTTTCTACCATCACCACACCAAACTCATTACTTATTAATAACTTTACATATCTATTTCCCTACTAGCCACAATATGTTTATTGTACGTACTACCTATACTCACTTGAAACTTGTATGTCTTGCATATTAATCATTGTGCCTTGACATGTCCATTAATAGACCAATCTTTTCCTTCCCTTTAAATATAAAAGCATTTGTTTGTAATAGCCAAAATAAATTCGATGGAATTTAACTTAGCACTATGAGAGAAAATATCAATGTCAACTCTTTTTGCCCAAGAGTGTCCCTTTTTCACCATACTATCATTGTACTTCTCTAATTTAACTTCTCTATTGAACTTCTTAAAAAAGTGATTTGCACCCACTTAATTTTTCCTTCAATGAAAAGCATTACCCAAGCCCATGTCAATTTATTTTTCAAAGACCTTCATTTAATCATACATAGCCTTCCAATATTTACCTTCCTTAAAATTGAAGTGCCCAATAATGCTAGGATCATCATCGATAACCAACAAAATAAATCAAAATCAAAATCAAATGAATTGTACCTTTTTGTCTATCTTCTTTATTGAATTGATCTCCTCAAGATTAGGTTATGAGGTTTTACCTCTTTTGGATTACTTTTTATTGATTCGCATTCATATATGAACTCTCCTTTTTAATTCAAATTGAGCTTTTTCTAGTTCTTCCTTTCTTTATCATTATTGTTTGGTGGTATTTGTAACCTCCCTAAAAATTGCATTATGGCTATAAGCATTCTTGTTTTTTTCAAGGTTATAAAGCTTGGGTCCCTTTATACCATCACAAAACCTAATAAAGATACAATTGTCTACTTTATAATCAATATTTTTTCTCTTTTCCTTTGGAACATGCACGTAAACATCGCAACAAAAACTTCTAAGATATCAAAGAGATGATTTTTTTTACTAGTCCATGCCTCCTTTAGTGTTTTATCAACAAGGTTTGATGTATGTGACTGATGGATCAAATAATATTCAATATTTACTACTTTTGTCTAAAATTTGTGTTTCCATTCTACTATAATGTTTGTGGATTTTTATTTTCCCATTCTATTCCACATAAAAGTGTTTGCATTCATTTGAGTAAAAATATCCATATTATCTATCCCCAACACCTTTATCTTCATGTCTAGCTTCCAAGGTTTTTATTTGAAAAAGAATACATATGGTTTCATAGAAAAATCGTCTATAAAAGAAACATAAAATAGATAATTTCCTAGTGATGGAATAGGAACATGTCAAAACACATCAATATGTATTGCCACAAAATCTTACTTGCTCTTGTAGCACTAGTGGCACAATTTATCCAATTTTATGTACCATATACACAATGTTCACAAAAATAAAAATATAAGCATTTGGACATTCCTTTATCCATACCTTTAGTGTGCATAGCTCAAATGCCTCTTTCTTGATAAGTTTTATTCACTCATGTCAAAACAATGTCTTCTTTATAGGAAACATATGAGATCAAACCCTAACAACAACAAAGCTATCACATCCATCAATGATATTGTTTACTTGAAGATTGAATAATGTTCATAAGAAAAATCTTCTTTCCAACCAACACCATAGCTCCAAAAATTACTTTTATTAGATATTACTGAGACACATGCATCACTCATTTTAGTTATAGCTATTAGACTTCTAGCCAACCTTATAAAATATGTGATACCTCACGGAGAATTTTATCGTTCCATCTTGAAACATCACCATGAATTTTTCATGCCCTATGCTCTTACATGGTTTGTCTCCTAAGAAGACATCGCCTCCATTATAAATTTCATATTCACAAGCGCGGACACGTATGAATGTAAACACGAGTTAATAAACCATGTGTTTTGGCATGAGTGTGTACTTGAAGATGTTAGGAATACATCCCCTATTCCTTAAGGTGGATGTCTTCATTCTATGAAAGGAGTATCATTAAGGACCTTGCCTTTGTCAACCTTTCCAAATTTGCATTGCTTCTTAAAATGACCAATTTTACCACAATTCCAGCATTACACACATCTTCCTAGAGATTTAGGTTTACCTCTAGACACTAGCTATCTATCCCCTAACTTGTTTTTATTTCTCTTAGGAATTACCTCTCACAAACAATGCCCTTTGTTAGATCCTTCATGGATTTTCACCTCATTTCTTCTTATAATAAGGATGCAATTGCCCCCTCAAGCTTTAATTGAAATAATGTGTTGTTATTTGACCATATAAAAAATTTCTAATGAATTTGGCAAAGAACCTAAAAAATAAATAAATTTAGTTTCTTCACCCATTTCAACACCAAGGCTAATTGAGTTACCATTCTAAAAGCATTCATATATTATGTTAGTGAGTCACCATAATTCACCCTAAGAGAATACAAGGTCTTTCAAAGAAAGATTTTATTTACTAGGGATCTTGTCTATAGAAAGGTCATATCTTATATGGTATTTCCTTAGTGTCAATTTCTTCTAATACATTCAATAATACTAAATCTGAAAGGTGCAACCAAACTTTGCTCTTTCTTCATATCAATGTTTTTCTTATCTTCTATCATTATACTCAAGGACTTCTTTAACTTGTCTTCATGAGAAAAATTTTCATGGTAAGCATCCATAACTCAAATTTTAACCCATTAAATTTCTCTATCTCCCACATTTGGAGTACTCACCATTTTGGAACACAAAATTTCCCTACATAGAGCTCTCAACTAAGACAATATTTATCACAGAGTTATCTAAAACCTAGATCTAACAGTAAATGAAGAGAAGAATATTGATAAGCTTATATAAAGAAAAGCAATGATAACAAAATATTAAATGCAACAAAGAGAATCAATGGTGTATTAATCATAGAAAATAAGATTTTATCTTGGAAAACCTTTTCAAAAAAAAAACCTAGCAAAAACATTACTCAATATATTGACTCAACATCCACATTATAATAAGACTTTCTCACTTGTGTTTATCCCTAATCCACATGCACGTATTTATAGACATGTTGATATAGGAAACTATTTAGCAGTATTATAGTCAAATGGGTGTAAACCATGGACCCAAAAATTGCCTATATGGGCCTCAATTATTTTAGGTGGTTCCCACCCTTAAACCCCCACATGGGGAATTGTTGGTCCCCCATATCCCACAATCAAGGCACCACATTAAACCCTAATAATTGTGATGTAGCATATGCTATATACAAGCTTAAAACATGCAAAATATACGTACATATCTAACATATTGATCCTCAAATGGAAATTTGTTTTAATGAATTTTGTTGAGTGCCCTATGATCTATGCAAATATAGTATGACCCATGTCTTCCTAGCTACAACCATTGGTTATGCATTCAAGGCTCTTGGTAGGGATAATGATCACAACATCCAATAGTTCCTATATAAGCCATTCCTTGTCTCATTTTTTAAATGTCCATATTTAGAATGGGACACTATTATTGCACCCTTGGTAAGATTGAACTTAAAAATATGTTTTATCCACCTATTTGGTTGTAAACAATTTAGATGATCTTGGAACACTACATTTTTTTTATTACTCAGGGTATCCCCACGACCTAGCCTCACGACCCCATGGAAGCACTAGTGGGCGAGCTAGGGTGAGACTAGTCCTTGGGGATGCACGCATTTGCTCGCAAGCCACACGCATCGGGTGAGCCTAGGCCTCTAAGTTGAACCCAAGACCTTGGGGAGCAAACCCAAGACTCAAACCAACTCGGCTACCCGTGCAAGCTTAGAACACTGCATTTTACCTACAAAGTAAATTTGATTTTTTTTATCTCACACATGGATTAAAAAGATACAAATCCATAGAGCATGTGAGCAATAAAACAAAAATTATGTCTCTTTAAATTTAATCCATTTGGATTGAATCAAAAAAATTGGTTTCCCTCAACTAAGGATTTGTTGGTATCCTCAAGGTCCCCTTTCTTGAGTGTTGCAAACCTTTCTTGGTAATTGGTGGAATATGTTCCTAGTTAATACAACCAATATAATGTCCACTCCAAGATCAAAAACATTGAATTTATCTTTAAAAGTATAATTGATCACTATAAGTTCCACATTATGTACTATTCCTTAATAGTCAATCATCCAATGGTTCAAATCCTAGATGAGATCATTGTTAGAACTATATTGATGGAGGCCTTGCCCACAAACTTGTTTCTTATCCAAAAGATTAAGGGTATTACCAAGGTCGGCCATGACAAAATACCTCTTCTTTCTAATATATAAAAAATACTTGAAGGTGTCAAGACAATCCAAACCTATTATTATAGAAAAGGGTACTAATGGTTGCCCACCTCAAATAGAGGATGGAAAATCACCCCTTAACCCAACACTTAAACCATAATACAAGCCAAGTGAATTAGACATTATAACTAAGCTCAAACTTAACATAAGCAAGATATTATTTTAAGAACTCACGGAAACATCTCTCAACCACTAACAAACTCCCATCCATCATCTCTTTGAAATAATGAGTCCACCATTCCCAACACTTAGTTAAATTGTCTTGGTTTTAAACTCCATGTCCACAAAAATGTTGTCTACATCAAATCCATACATGTTGGGAAAAGTTGTATTACTCTATAGTATAAATGTTATACATGGTGAAATAAGTAAATTTGGTTTAATGAATCATAAATAAATGGGTTTAAAGAATACTAATTATTCAAAATTAATATAGTTTGGTTATTGAATGGTTGTTGTAAGATCCCTATAGAATAGAATTGGTTACACTGTTAAGCTTAAGTCAAGGGAGTACAGCTTTGATTAAAAGGTCCCAACAATAGTTTGATTACTATACTTTTGTATAAATAATTACTATGCAATTGACTATCTTAGTATGGGATTTTTGTTGTCTCAATCCTTTTCCATCTTAAAATGTGGAATGCTTGTGAGTTAAGAATGTAAATCTTAACCTAAGCCCAACGCTTTTATCAATTCATTTTCTCATCTTGATCTTGTGATGTAAAGACAAAGTGATCGCAATAGGCAACTTCATTTTTCTTTTGACCCAATTGACAATAACTTTGTGTTAAGTTAATCTTTAAGTACAATAAGTGTGTCAATAGTTTGATTATTTTCCTAAGTGATTAGTTTTTGAAAAATTAATGGTTACTAGAAAGACGAGCACTATTACATTCCTTTCTAATCCTTTCGGATTTGTTAGTTTTCCTAATAGATACCTACAAGAAAGTGATTTTGGTCCATGTTACCAAAAGCCTTTGTATAAAAGAGTTGTTTGCATTTCACCTTAGAAAAAGGTCCTATGCAAAAACTCTTCATTGAATTCAAGCAAAATCCTCATTTGGTAAAAGAGTTAAATCTTTAGAGCTATATCTTTTTTGTCTAATATCAAATTTGGGCTCCTTTTATAACGAAAAATATAACAAAGAGTTCAACTTTTCTCTACACATCTTCATAGTTCACCTAAAGATCTATCAAAATTGTTGTGGATTATGTTTTCTTTTAAAATTCAAATAATACATTAATGCCTCTACAAAATACAAGCATAAAAAAAATATGTTCATTATAGAGTGAGAAATGCTTTAAAGTATAATTTCTTAACAATTATTTTTAAAAATTAAATATTTCATTTAAACCAAAGGAATTATATTAATTATATATTATTTTATTCAATGGACAAAAATCTAACAGAAATTTGTCAATTTACTCCAAAAAAAAAAATTAAATATTTCATTCTAAACCAAACAATTTGATCCAATAAACAAATTCTAACAAAGATTTACAAAATTTTGTAAATTTGTACTATAAACCTTTTCAAAGCAAAAGTTTCACTTAAACTCTTCTTACTAATAAGATTTAATTGTTTTTCTACAAAATCTGCCTTAAACAATATGTCTACACCCTAAAGTTAAATTTTTTTTATGTATGGGTGCATTGTAGGCATTAGCCAACACCAAAACAAACTTTTCGATTGGTGGGGATGGAGGCAAGGTGCAGGCTAGGAGGCAAGAAGGAAGACCCATTTATATGGAGAAGAAAATATCAAGCAAAATGCTGCCAAAACCATGAGAGTTCCACGCAATAGTCTATGGTCCATATGGCCATCAAAGTCAACCTAAGTGAACTAAAATCTAGATGATGGACAATGATTAGTCTTCAATTCATTTTTGCTCAAAAGCTAGATTATTGCTATAGTGGAAAACCAATGTCCAAAAGATCATATAGCTGAAGGCAGTGTTTATGAGTGAAGATGATGATGTAGACTGTCTACATAAAGATGAAAGGAGTCTGTTCAATGAGACGCCCCATCTAAGCATGTAGTGAAGTTGATTTCCCAATGAAGCTAAATCCAAGGAAATGTACTCGAAGCCCAATCTCGTTGTTTCTAGGCAAATAGTTGAGTGTGTCCCTGTTCGCATATCGTGTTGTTATGAGTATATGAGTATGTCCATATTCATATAATTGTTGAGGCCAATTTCCCGACTGTGTTTGTGAGTGGAGTATGTCCCCCTTCATAGGTATTCAGGGGAGTTATTTCCCAGTAAGGAGGTGTAGTAAAGTCATTCGCACTACTATTTGTAAATTCACATAAAAGTGTATTCTCTAGCCATCTTAAAACTATGTTGTAATAAGGTCATAAATGTTGAGAACAGTTGTATTACACCACAATACACTTGTTAAACATGGCAAGTTAATAAAGTTGTTGTCATAGTAGATATGTTTAAATATGCACATAAGCCATTCGAATATGAAAGGGGCCAACACAACCCAATATAGTAAACAATGCATGAAGTGTGTGGGGTTGACTAAGCCTAAATGAGTATATAGAGATAGGATCCGCTTAGGAGAGACCAAATTAAGCATTGCATACACTTACCTCCCCTTCAAGGTTGGATTAAGCTAGTTTTTGTCAACTTACTCTACACCATTTCCCCTAAACAAAAGCTCCTAAACTCCAACATAGCACAAAACTTGAGTGTGTCCTTAGGATGATCCTTCATGAAGATATATGACTTCTCAACAAAGAAGACATGATGAAAATTCGTTTTAGCATCCTAAAACAAGTCCCTAAAATAGTGAATATGGATCTCAATATGCTTCACTCATTGATGATGAACTAGATTGCAAGTCATCTGTATTGCATTCCGACTGTCACTGAATGATCGCGGCACTATTTGAGCTGAGCTGTGAAAGAAGATTCCAGAGCCACGTGAGGTAACAGACTACTTCCTTCACACTATAATACTTGGCCATGAGTATACAAAGATAAAAAAATCTTGCTTCTTTGTTTTGCAACAAATTTTGGCAGCTCCGAGAGAATATATATAGCCAATAGTACTCTTCCAACTATCTCGATCTCCTACATAATTAGTAACCAACTTCCTGCTGCATAATTTAATCTCAAGTTGTGTACCCTTAATGTATCAAAGAATTTTCTTAGCTTCCTGAAGCCAACGTGAATGGGGTGTCTACATGACCCTCAAAACAAAACTAACAGCAAATGAGATATTCGGTTGGGTGTGAGGTAGATGGGACTCCCCACCAAGGAACTATAGAGTGTGGGACAAACCAATGGGGATTAAAGCATTGAAGCATAATGCTGATAAACCATACGTAAAGGAGTGAGGGCCGGATGAGAGTTGTATGAACAAACCACTACAAAATATTTTACTTAAATACCTATTGTACTCCTACGATATTTTGTTTCACAAGATGTAATCTAGAAAACCCATATCAGTCATTTCAAAGGAATCATTAAGTTTTCCTTTGAGCTCTTGAATGAAAAAAGGAATTTTTTTTGTAATGATCATGTCATCAAAGAAAACACAATTATGAGAACATAGCTAGCTTGATAGTGCACGTAGAGAGCATAGTCACCTTCGCACCAAATAAAGCTCAAGTAAATGATTGAGTTATTAATCTTTTCATACCATGCCCTAGGGGCCTTCTTGAACCCATGCAAAGAATTCTCAATACTGTACACAAAAGGGATATCACCTGATTTCTGAAACCTTGGTGGCTACTAAATAAAATTATAAAAATAATCATCACTTTCATGGCTCTCTCAGGTAATTCCAGCTCAACAACACTTAAAATTTTCAGCAGAAGAATCAGAAAGAGTGTAATCACAGCAGAATGAAGAGTTCCGTTCTTTGATTTTCTTATATGTTGAGAATCATATAATGCAAATAAACATGTAAAAAATCTGAAGGTTATAGACATAGTGAATAATCATATAGACAATAGGACAAATCACAAAGGAAAGTCATTCAAACATTTTGAGCCAATTTTTGTAGCATCTTGTAATTTATAGTATTTGCAAACAAGTTTTTATATAAAGGAAATGTTTAAAATTGGAGACAAGATTATGATCCACATAAATAGAATTATCTGCTAGACAAAGTTATAATCAATTATCTGGTTACAGACATGGCTATAGAGATAAAATTTCTTATAAATGTCTGTGATGAAAGAAAGGGTTGTATATATTTTAAAGCCAATGAATCAATTAAACGTATATGTAGACATGATGAAGAAGTAGATAATTATACTAATTTCAACAATGCATATTTTTCCTTCGCATACTCGTTGATTTATTCCTTTCATTAAGAATGCCAACCAATAAAACGTTAGAATAAGTAATGTACAGCTAAGGATCTCTCTCTCTCATGGATTCTTGCTTTCGCCAAGGATTTAAAGCCTCCTTGATAGCTTGGTTTCTTGGATCAAGCTCTTCAGCTCGTTTCTCTGCCTCCAAGACAGTTACTTTATCATCTGTGGGAGAATAAATCAGAATAAATTATTCTCTGGGCAACCATTCATAAAGAATAAGGTATATTTTGTACAATTATCTGAAAGAAAATCAAACACAGAGATTTTATAAGTTTGCAATTAAAGCAGCATTGCTCAAGCAATCACAGTTCGCATACAACAATCACTACTAAAAATGAAATATCTCAAAATAAGCCCATCCATGTTCCCAATAAAGTGCTGGTTAAATAATTTTTTGGAAACTCTGCTTGTAAGAGATGGTAAAATTATACAAAAATCAGCTTCCAGAGCTAGAAGCAGCTCCACAAACATGTTTGATGAAACCTGGAAAACCAATTTTGAATTCTCTAATCCTAATTTTTGGAATTTGCATGTGGATACAATTTGACCACGAACTTACACATAAAACAGCTAATAGTGAACTACGCCTAGAGGTTTGGCTTATTCCAACTAAACTGAAACACTACAGCTTAGCAACTTTCCAATAAGCAGATCATCACAAACCTATAGTAATGCATTCATTAGCCACAAAAAATAATGTCCCAAACTCGAGTCCATCAAAAAAAAATTCATTATTTACTGGTAGGGAAATTTTGGTCATTGTGAGTCACAGTAAGGCTTTGCATAACTCACCTTCTAAGAAGAAGGTCAAAAGTCAAAACTCTTCATAGAATAACTTTGCAAATGCTTGAGTACTAATTTTCTTTCCCATTTATATTAACATAAAAAAGTGTGAATTATGGCTAAGACGATTTTAACTAGAGGTTTTACTTATTCCAACTAAACTGAAGCAGTACAGCTTAGCAACTTTCCAATCAGCAGATCATCATAAACCTCTGGCAATGCATTTAGTGGTTAGAAATAATATTAAATAATGTCACAAAACTGAGTTCATCAAATCTTTTATCATAATTTAATGGTAAAGGAACTTTTGGTTATTATGAGTCACAGAAAGGCTTCTCATAACTCACCTTGTAAGAAGAGCGTTATATGTCAAAACTCTCCACAGAATAATTTGCAAAAAGATTTAAGTGTTAAATTTTCTCTCCTGCTTATGTTAACATGATACAGTTATTATCAATTATGGCTAAAAAGATTGTCACCAGAGGTTTAACTTATTCCAACTAAACTTAAGTATTGCAGCTTAGCAACTTTCCAATGGGCAGATCATCACAAACCTATAGTAATGCATTTATTAGTCTCAAAAAATAATATCATGAACTCAAGTCCATCAAATCTTTTATCATAATTTAATGGTAATGGAAACGTTGGTCATTATGAGTCACAGTAAAGTTCTCATAACTCGCCTTGTAAGAAGAATGTTAAAAGTCAAAAATTCTCCACCAATTAACTTGCAAAACCTGAAGTATTATTTTTTTCCTACTTTATATTAACATGAAAAAGTGCCGATCAGTAATGGATAAAAAGATTGTAATTATCCAACAGGTCAAAAAGACAACGAAACAACGCATTTTGAAGTAGAGGAACATTACTCAGACTAAAGAAGAATGTTATAGTCAAAACTATCCACAGCATAACTTTGCAAAAAGATTAAATGTTAAATTTTCTCCTACTTATATTAACATGATAAAGTGGTTGTAAGCTATGGCTAAAAGTTGTAACCAGTGTTCCACGCTGGGGGACGAGGGAAACGGGGACGTCCCGAGACCGTTTCGGAGACGGGGACAAAGGGCCTAAGTTTGGGGACGGCGAGGAGAACGGGGGACGGCGGCGGGGGGTGGCGGGTGGTGGTGCTGATATAGTTATACATATACTTATAGTACTTGAAAAACTAGTTTTGAAAAGATGTATAACAGTATATAAGAATTACATTTCAAATGAAACTATAGGAAATTACTCAAATTAGTAAAATTATAACATAGCAAAATTTGAAATACTAAATCTAAATATGAAGATATCTTGAATGCTAATTGCTAAATAAAATTTGACAAATGAAATTGTCAAATTGGAGATTTCTATTATATCGAAAATATGAATATCTGATGTCATATGAGATATCACAAAGTCTATAAAGATGATTACATGATTCATCATTACAATGAGTAGCAAATGCCAAATGGCAAATAGTAAAACTAAATACAGATACTAATAGCAATAGCATTACAAAAGACAAAATGCCAAAATGTCAAAACTCAAAATGTAGTGAATGGAGGCCTCTAATCATCTGCAAACTCCTCATCACTGGAACTGTTGGACTCCACAAGGTCAAGATCCCTCAAGCTCACACCAACCAGCCCTGCATCTGAAGTGGTAGGATCATCCTCATCAATCTGTGAAGGCTCCTCTGGCTCCACATCCCATCGTGCCGCTGGACTCTCCTTGTACCCAATGTCTTGCGGTCCATGAGACGCAAAGCACTGTGTACAGCCACAAGCTTCTCTGCTCTCTTAGAGGTAAGTCTGTTCCTCTTAAGAGAGTGGATGAAGCTATATGTAGACCAGTTCCTCTCAGCAGCTGAAGAACTGGAAACCTGGGATAGCAGACGGATAGCTAGAGTGGTGGTCAAAGATTTCGAACCATGACAATTCCACCACAAAAGTGGGTCCTCGTACCAAATTAGGGTAACCCCAAAACAATTAAAGTAATTTATTTTAAATTTTTAGAAGTTAAGTCGATACCATTGGCGTGGGGCTCGACAAAGAAATTCACAGAGGCGTCTCGGTCTCAGAAGCATACAGGCATCTCTCCCAAGAGGAGACTTGGAGACTTGGGAGGCGTCTCCCAAGAGGAAACTTGGAGGCGTCTCAAAGTCTCCTTGGGAGGCGGAGATATTCCGATCTGGCGAAGCACGGGGGCGATGGTGGTGGCCGGTGGCCGGAGGCCCGGCAAAGAAAATTTTGACACACATCCCGAAGCGTCCCCATTTCGGCTTAGCGACGGATAGAGCGCATTTTCCGTGGTGCGATTGTAACTAGAGGTTTAACTTATTCCAACTAATCTGAAGTATTACAGCTTATCTAGCACCTTTTCAATCAGCAGATCATCACAAACCTATAGTAATGCATTTATTAGTCACAAAAAATAAGGTCACAAAATTCAAGTCCGTCAAATCTTTTATCATAATTTAATGGTAATGGAAATGTTGGTCATTATGAATCATAGTACAGCTTCTCATAACTCACCTTGTAAGCATGTTAAAAACTCTCCACTGAATAACTTTGCAAAAGCTCAAGTATTGATTTTCTTTCCTAATTATATTAACATAAAAAAGTGATTATGAGCCATAGATAAAAGGATTGTAATTATCCAACAGGTCAAAAAGACAATGGAGCAATGCATTTTCAAGTAGAGGAAGATTACTCAACTAAAGCAAAATATAAACAATAACGAATGAAAGAAGTGCAAGGTCAGAGATAGTAATGAAATAAATGGATTATAATCCCTATGCATCACATGGAGAGTCAAGAAACCTGTGTCATTCAATGAGCACTATATGAATGTGGGACTTCAAAAGCTTGAAGTGTACACTACTTGCTACACTAGGGAATCACCAACAATGTGTATGTTGTATCTGCAAGGGATGCCTACCAAAGTTACCAATCTTAAAATGTATATCCTAAAAATTGAATCTAGTGTGCCCCAAGAGATGGATTATGCATATGCTTCTTCGTATTTATGCTAAAAGCAAATCCTGCAAGGTAGTAGGGTACAAACTAGAACATCCAACTTAGATAGGATCACAAATGCTAGCAAAATGGAAAAAGTAAATTGCCTAATCGTGCTGGGAAAGAAAAGCTATTGTACCCACACTTTTTCCTTGGTGCTAGCAACCTACCTGTGCTTGTATAATTTTTACTCTACACTCAAAGCTTGTCACATGCATGGTACATAAAAGGGGAATTTAAGCACAAAAGGACTAAGTGAGAACACCTCAACGTTGACTTTTGTGTCACTTTATTGTTTTATGATACATGTCCCCAAGTTTTCCAAGTGCTCCAAAAGATATGAGATGGGATTCTTTACAACAATGATCCTTTGTAGGACTATATTCAAGAGATGCATGGCAAAGATGATATAGTCACCAAATAGTTATTCATGAAACAAACTTAGAGACAAAGTCCACAATTGTATTGCGGGAGGGGCATAAGGGCACAAGAAAAAAAAATGAAAGAATGTTGTGTATGCGAGTAGTAGATTTGAGCGTATCACATAACAATTAACAATTTATTAAAAAAATAGGAAAAAACACACTTGAGGAGGAATTGAAACATTATATTTGGAGAATAACATTAAGGAGAGGTTTGTACATGAGGCACAAGTGGTCACAGAATAAAAGCATTATAATCAACGCTTTAGCCCAAAGCAAGTCAGCATTGGACAAGGGGATGCACCAAAGATTTCAGGGATAGGCAGTTATCAGTTGAATAGGGAATGGTAGTTTTCAAGATCAAAAATGCAAATAAGCAGAAAGTACAACACATAGAATGAACTATTTTACCTGGAAAAACCCTCCTATAGAGGGAGAAAAACCCAGCAAGATATTCTCTTATAAATCAGAATAAATAAGTGCAGAAATAGCACTCAAAATCAGACCCTAGAAAGGCCGAATCTCATACAATGAATCCGCACTTGAAGATAATGCGATTTCCTTGAATACACAAAATAATACCACTTCTCCTTGAAGCAAATCTGCTGCTCTTGATAGTGAACCTGCTGCTGAAGAAATTCGAACTTGGAATGGATTGAATTGTTGCTTAATGTGGAGACACCTTCTCCTTTATATACAAGACTAGGCGACCTTTCTTCTAGAGCCGACCTAGCAATATTATATTTTGTTTAACAAATGATAGGCCAACCTGCCTATGATTAATTTTGCTTAGGAAAATACCTCCTGCAGCTATAAAACACTAACACTCCCTCTTAGCTACGGAGGTATTCTCAAATATCCTCATCATGGAGTCTCTCAACATGATGTCCACAATGGCCACACCCAATTGTGGAAAGCACAGCTTAGTCTCAGAGATGTGATCTTGTACAAGGGCTTTCACCTCATATTTCTCAGTCTTGGAGAAATATACACTACAAGGGCTTTCACCTCATATTTCTCCGTCTCA
>VDFB02029800.1:0-18612 GCA_007258455.2 Sequoia sempervirens | reverse complement strand
TTGCACAAACATGTCAACTTCTTTTTTCCTTCTGGATGTCAATATGACATCTACTAGCTAGACTTCTCCATTTCTGAAAGAATGGGATGAAAGTCTCACCAACATCCTCTTGCATGAGATTGCACAAGCTAGTGATGGAGGTGTCCATGTCGATGTTATACTAGTAGTTTTTCATGAATTTTTGTTTAAGCTCGTCCCATGTCTGGATATCCTTTTGTGTGGAAAACCATTCAAGGGCTTAACCTGCCAGACTTTTAGAAAAAAGTCTCATCAAGTATGTTTGTTCATAGGTGATGTCCATACAATTGGTTGCAAATTTGCGAACATGCTCAATGGGATTTGTCTTGCCTCTATATTTTGTGAAGTTGGGTGACACGTATCCTGGCGGAAATGGAGGCATGTATAAGCTCTTGTCGAATGGGTATACATTCAGGTCATATGATATTTCTGATTTCTTGCCTGAAATGTACATGTTTTGGATAGTTTTCTCTACATCCCTCATTCTTGTTTTGAGGGCGTCCACCACAGGGTCGTTTATGTTTCTGTACGTTGGATTACCTAGTACACCATATGTTCCTGTTTGTTGTGCGTGAATATTGGTGCATTGTGGCAGTATGGATTGTTGTGGTATGTATGATGTGTGCGGATTGACATGTTGTTGGTATTGGAAGTTATGATTGGGTGCATGTTGATGAGTATGAATGTTAGATGAGTAGGTTGGGATGTGTCCCCCAGCCATGTGTGTCATTATTTGGGGGATGTTATGACCATGGATGTTATGGTGTGTTAATGATGTCATGGGTTGTGTTATTTGGCCACCTTGTGTAAATTGTTGATTTTGTACAAGGGGAACGTTAGTGTTTGTACCTTGGGAGGCAATGACATTTGACTATGTTGTCATGTTAACATTTTGTTCTTGTCCTTGGATAAATACACATCTTGTGCCTCCTCCCGAAGGATTTTGTGGAATACCGCTGGATGGATATGACGAAGTTGTGTTCATGGTAGTAGATGGAGCTATCAAGGGGGGATTGTTGTGAATTGATGATGCCCCCATGGAATTTACTATCGTGGTATTGACTGTCGTGATATTTGTGGTGTTGGGGATGTTGGGGGTGTTTGGGACGTTGGGAGTGGTATGCAGTGTCGTTGTGGTCCCAAAGGAAGTATTGCTCGTAGTATTTGGAAGTTGACCACTATGTGTCATGTTATGTGCGTTGTTGGCATTAGGGTCAGGATGTGTCAAATTTAGTGTGTTAACGTCAAATCCTTGTGGTAACTTAGCTCCTTCACTCAAGAGAATAGCTAAGAATTTGTGTCTGTCCTGACGGACCATTGTTTCAACGAGTTGACAGGCCTCTGGGTCTTGTGCCAATGCCTCTAAGTTTTCCTGAAGTAGTTGGCCATTTTCATATTTTTGCAAGAATTGTTAGAATGGATTGTTTGATGAGGATTGCATTGTCATTGGAGGTTGATTGTCTAAAAATGGATCGTAAAAGGTCCAATTTGGGTCATGTGGAGGATTGTTCACAGTAAACGTGGGATCTTGTCGAAAGTTTTCCATTTGTCTCTTTTGTTTTTGAAGTCTAGTTTCGACCATAAATGAGATTGCTAAAATGGGAATGACAACTAAATGCAAGTATGATACTAAGTGAAGTCTAAGTTCAAAATGACGACTAGAATGACTAATGTTTTTGGATTTTTGTAAATAGGATATGTAATGTCTAGCAATGTAAGACAAGGTTATCTAAGCACTTCGAAGCTCAAACTTTGTTTTCGATTTTGACTGCTAAAGGACTTTGTTGGAAATGACAAGTTGACAAGGTCTAAATGACTAGTGAGTCTTCCTAACTAGACTTTTGAGTTGGAAAAATCTCACAAAAGAGGACAAAGACTAAAAAGAGGGTTTGATAACTTAGTCCAAGAGGGCCTAATTTTGAAAACAATGACTTTGCAAAGTGTGCTTAAGATTTTCCTAATCCTAAATATGCAAAATATGAACCTAGGGATAATCTAATGCCAAATGTATGCAATGAAAAATAATGAAGTATGAAACCTATGGTAATGAATGCAAATTAGTGGTCAAGACTTTGAGCAATTTCAAGTTTGGTTTCTGACAAAATCTTCCAAGAAACAATGTTTGACAGATTATTGACAAGATGAAGACTTCGGATTTGACTTTGGATGAAGGTTTTGATTGCAAGTTTGATATGTTTGGTGTTGAATGTTTTGTTTGAAGCTATGATGAAACCAAAAATCACTTGACAAACATAGTGTTTTGAAAAGTAACCAAACACACATCAAATAAGCACAATCCTAGGTTAGGCCATGACAGTATTCGCTAGATTCCACGCGGGTTTCCCCAACCGCATATCTGTAGCGTGTGAATTTAGAAGCTTGGCTATACGGGCTCCCCCTTACAGTGCACTCTCTTCTTAGGCCAACCAAGCTTCCAACCCCCATGAAACTCCTATGGCGAGTTGATCACATCTACTACAAACTGTGAAAGTGTGGATGCCTTCACACCGACCGGTGTTGCGCTAGCAAATAGAAAGATTTTGGCTTTCTATATAAGAGTTTTTAGTTAGGGACCCCGTTCGAATGGCCATACATGGGGCAAAAGATTAATCACCATTAAGGTGGCACTCTAGCCTGAAGAGGTTAAGCTCAACAGGGTTTAAGGGAGTACAACTCCATCCGTATGACACATCCGCACAAGCAACCTTAGGTTTTTCCTTAAGGTTTACATTTATATACCAAGGTAGCTTACTTTAGCCCGCTTTTGTCGCTTTGAGTCATAAGTGATGAAATCCCCAGGCAGGCCCAATTTCTAGAGTTGGTAACTGTTTCTCTTACACCCAAGATCGCCCGAAAGCGCGAGGGGAGAGGATACTCCGATATACCAAGTCAGGGTAATAATAAAAAAAAATGGGTATGGTTTTCTGATCATGAGGTTTTCACCAAGTGAGAGCATTCTCACCTACCATCTTTCAAACACAATCATGCAAAGAAGACATTGTTCCTTTTATGTGCACCAAAGTTAAATTTTGCTAATCTATGAAAAAATAAGCACAATGTTTGTTTTATTTTGTCTTCGACATTCGAATCTGCAGACAAAAGATTAGTAGTTCCTTATGAAATGATCTTCAACACATGAATAATAATCACCACACGCTGCAAACGAAGATTAGTAACAAAAAAATTAAAATTAAAATTTAATGACAGCAGCAACTTAAAACAGCGATAACTTTTTCAAAATTTAACAAAATTTTAAGTGGTAGATATCCATGGAAAGCTGAAAATTAAACCTTCAAAACCCAGAAAGTATTTTTCATGATTTTGTACCAAAAAAATGTTATAGACAAAAAGAAACACGGGTTTTAATAACTAAATTAAAAAAGCAGCGATTAGTAAAATAGCCATAACTTTCTCAAATCTTAACAAAATTTAAAACCGTTTATAGTTCTGGAAAGCTAAGACTGAGATCTACAAAACTCAGAAAATGTTTTAAATGATTCTATTTGCCCATTTTTCTGTGCTCAAAAGATGGTGACGGGATTTCATATGACTTCTTGGCTGTAACCTACAAAACAGTGAAAACAAACAAGAAAACACAATTTTTTCTACAAAATGTCGGGTTCACCAATGTATTCAAGGATTTCTTTTAGGTTTGATTTCTTTAGGAGTGTTAGCAACAAACAATAAAATGACAATGAAACCTAAAGATATTACAAAATACAAAACGATTATACCTAATCGCCGACTTCCATGATTCACTTTGTAATACCTTCTTCTGTCGGATGATGTTGCCCTCGACTGGCTATGTGAACAAGTCTCCAAATGCCTAAGTCCTACACCAAACTTTGAAAGATTTATGTCATTTTAAATACCTATGCCTCTATTACTACAATTAATACCATATGCCTAAACAAATGCCAAGACTTGATCAAATGGATTATAATGAATATTGAAATTGCCTATGAAAATAAGTGTACAAGGAATAAATGGCTAGAATGTCTATGTAAAATGTTAGCATGTGTGTGTGTAATCGAAAAGTGAGAGTAAAATGCCATTTTATAGAAAATGTCATTTTGAGTGGACGGGCGAGATTAATTGATGACACGAACCTAAAATGAGAGGTCCAAATTAAATCTAAGAATCCCTAATCAGGGTTAGGGAAAATCCTTAATCGAACAGTCAGAATAATGTCTCAGATAATCGGATCGACGATGGAGAATAAATGAGACAAATTAATTAGAAAATAAAGATTTTTGAAGATCAAGAAGATAAAGATTGTCTGATTTGCAAGATTCGAAAAATCAAGAAGATAAGATTGTCCGATTTTAAGTAGATTCGAAAAATCAAGAAGATAAGATTTGAACTCTAAGATCGATTTGAAAATCAAGAATCACCACCACCATTTTGAAAGACACTACCAATTTGAATTAAATTAATCCAAATTATGAATTTTATGGAGACAATAAATAATCTTTTTAGATTATTTACCAAAATCGACCGACAATTAAGATTAGAGGACATTTTAAATAATTGATTTATTTAAAATGAGAGAAATATTAAATTGGCACTAAATAATTAAATTTAATTATTTAATTTAGAAGATAAGATTAATTAATTAAATAAATTAATCAATTTATTTAATTAAGACAATTAGTGACATACTAAATAAATAAATAAAACTTATTTATTTAATAATTAGGAAGAAATATATGAGAAAGGGGAATTAAATAAATTAAGAAATTTATTTAATTAAGGGAAGACTTAGCCAATTAATGACGTATTTAATAAATAAATAGAATTTATTTATTTAATAATCATGAAGAATACAAGACATGAATTAATTAAACAATTATAAATTATTTAATTAATAATCGAATGTGGACCAAGGACAAAATTAAATGTCATAGTTATGCTAGGACGAAAGTGGTAAAAATGAAGCTTGAAGGCCTAGGCCATTTCTTTAAAGTCTACAACAAGAAGTAGAAAGAGAGAAACACAGCTTTGTAACAAAGAAAGAACATGGTGTAAGGAAGAAGACAGAGCAACTAAGCTCTGCTATAATTTTCAAGCTAAAATATAAATTTTATTGTGTTTATTTTTTGTTGTGTTTAAATTTGTGTGTTATGAGCAGCATTTAAATTATTTGCATTTGTTTCTTTTACTGATGTATGAAAATTGTTTCTTTCTACTCTATTTTATATTAAATCCTCTGCCCCTTTCCCCACATCCAATCAAATTTACTTAAAAATTAAAAAAACAACATTTGTACAACGTGGAGTTTCATAATGCTTAGGTTGACAAACATCATAAATAGTAGAATGGCATTATCTCTATATTGGGTAGCTTGTCATTGTACCTTTAATGGCCAAAAATATCATCCCATCCAAACAATGATTTCACACTTTTAAGATCACAAATAGTGTTGATGTCATAGGTAGATGTGTCAATTAATGCACACAAAAGCTCATTATACAAGTTGAGTTGAGGAAGATCTAGAAGATCTTTGTAATCGTTATGGCTGTGATGCCACAATTGATCATGATGAGTATCACTAGCAATGCTATCACCAATACACTGTGAACATGATGATGAATAATGTGGGTTGAAGGCGACACCATTTCCCATAGTAGAAAGCCCTTGTTCTTGTTGTATTGAAACTTCAACACCATCATCCGCATAATACAATTGGTTATATTGGTTTCCTGCATTGAAATATGCAATTTTGCATTATGAAGAGCATGTAGTGCTTTTATCTACTATAGGATGAAGAAATGTTGGAAAAGCCCAGGTCTTATCATTTGGAGTATCATTTTGGCAATTCATCATATCTCCAGCATTGAAATGACTACTGTTTAGGAGATTTCCTTCATGTGAAAACTGTTGGGTGATTACAAAATCCACTATATTGTTGAATACAATGCTATTGTCATTGAAGATACTAGTGCTTGTGAGCTCTCCTGTACAAGCATATGAGCTTTCCCGTTGTGGATTTTCCACCATGCAGCCCACAAGTTTACCACATTCTAATACTCCATTGAAGGGTTGCAAGGAGCTAATCTCTGTGATGGGTGGCAGAGAAGAATGCATCTTGTAATGGTGGGTTGTGTGAAGGATGGAATTGCAGCAAAGTTTCTTGCTCAAATGAGAGTTCCAATAATTCTTGATTTCATTATTTGTCTGACCGGGCACTCTTCCTGCTATCAAAGACCATCTACAAATTAAAGAAAAGTGACATAGTAAGACTTCATATACACCTATTAAATATTTTTGAATTTGTATGTGTGCAATCTTTTGACATCAACATTGACACCAACATTTTCAATCAAATTTCATGAAGTATTAAGTCTACTATTATCTCTTCATTTCTCTTTTTTCTAGTTATCTTATCCTAATGTTGGATCAAGTACTTGGTCTACTATTATATCATCATTTATCTCTTCTTTAACTATCTTATCTTGATGTTTTATAATGCAAATTGATCTGAAACATTGATATTATAAAATTACACACAATCAAATCCAAAAATATTTAATATTAGTTATTATTGACTAGAGAATATACCTATTGCTCACTAGCTTATGAAATCTGACAATGAGGTCTTCCTCTTCTGAAGAAATGTTGCCTCATTTCACATTGGGGCATAGGTAGTTCATCCACCTAAATCTGTAACCTTTTCCATAGCGTTGAAGGCCTAGAAAGAAACCTCCCAAAAAATGGTTCATTAATCTATATAGAAAAATATCATCTTATGAAACCAAAACAAAAGTAAATTTATAGCTAACAGTTTTACCTTCACACTTACATCAAGTGTGAAACATGTTCTTTCTTTGGTCTGGTTCCTTCTCCTCATTCAACAAGGATCTTCTGACAACAAGGGACTCACCCCTTTCAACATCTCTAGAATGTGATGAGTGAGCATCTTCATCTACATGGGCAACCTGAGCATTACCTTTCAGTCTTTTCTTTTTCCTTCCTTGATGTTGAGGACACTCAAAGTCCCTATGTCCTTCTTCTCCACATTGAAAATAAGTTCCATAGAAGCCCCCTCTTCCAAATCCTCTACTCAATCTTCCTCTTCCTCTGAGATTTTGCTGACGAAACTTGTTTGAGCTTTCACCTCTTTCATCCTTCTTGTCCTTAATGTCTCTAATCTTCTGTTCATCATTTTTTTGCTGCAATAACTTTTTCTTTTCCCTTTCTACTTATTCTCAAATTTCCTATTCAATATTTCTTCTACTTTCAATGCAAATTGATATGCATCCTCAATGGTGTATATTCTTACTAATACCAAATCTTCTCATATGCTAGATTTCAACCCATTAATATAATGAGCTACTTTCTCCTTATTTTCTTTATAATTTCCTATTCTAATAAGGACCTTGTGAAATTATTCTGTGTATTTTTTCACAGTCCTCGTTCCTTGTATCAAGCTCTACATCTTCTTGAGCAGCTCCAACTCATAATCAACTAGAATAAATTGCTTGTTCATTTTTTCCACCATCCTATCTCATTTAGAAAATTTATCCTTCTCTTGTCTTCCTCTTTCAAGCTGGACCTCTTTCCACCATATAATTGTAGGAAATTTTAATTGTTTCTTTGCAATGAGTGTCTTTAAACTCCATAAACTTGAAAAATTCCTCCATGTCGTTGATCCAATCTATCAACTCTTCAGGATTCAGAATTCCACTGAAAGTTGAAACCTCCATTTTAGGTTTCTTTCCAAGGTTAGATATTGCTCTCAACAATCTCATTTCTCTAGGATCCACTTGATCTTATTCTTCCTCTTCCATTTCCTCTTCAATTTCATCTTCACTATCATCTCTTTCTCAATGCACTTCTCTCCTATGAATCTCTTCTTGCAAAGTATCCAACTACCGTCTGATGGCTGTAATTTTATCTCTAGGAGGATCTCTTCCTCCACCACCTCTTCCTCTACCTCTACCACACTAGAAAATCTAGGAGGAATTTTGATCTTAACCCACACTCATAGGTCCTACCACAAACTATCCCACGTTTGGTGATCTGTTTACAGAATCATGACAACTTGGCTCTGATACCACTTGATGGAGGGTACTCCCCTTACTGTAGTAACAACACAATCAATATGCAAGAAGAAACCAAGAGATTTTATTATTCTGAAATGGAAAAGAAGATTACAACATTACAACATTACATGGGTTGTTTGATTACAAAAGCATCAGTCAAACATATAGATCGAAGCCTTCAAATTATGCTCTACGATCTTAGAACACACCCTATTTCTCCACCCTTCTCACTATTTGTCTCTCTATCTCTCTATCTGACCTCCCTTTACTATATCTCAGTCATTTTATTTATACTCCTCCTTCAAGTCAGATTTTATTGTTGATTTTCTTAGTATTGCCTCCATCCAATAAGCAACGAGATCTTGGAGCAAGTTACCTAGTTATCAATGACTTCAATTCTATTCTTTCATTTTAGGAAATCATCTTTGAATCTATGCTTCATCATTAGGTCAACACCAATCGCTGACCAAAATTGCATTGATTCACAATGAAGATGTGAAATCAACAGGTTGGAACATGTGTCTCCACCTCATTGATCACCCTTTTCCATTTGTCTTTACGCATCATCGCCAGTTCCCTATCAAGTCCCGCAAAAGTTATCACTTATCGCCCCATCTGAGGGACTCCCTAATGAATCCTCCCAAAATGGTGAAGTTTCACCAATGAAGTTCCCATTGGAATGTTAAAAGGATACTGTAACAACTCCCATTGAAATAATAATGCCACATCGATATGCTTTGTAGCCTTGTATAGGTGGTCCCCACTGCCTACATGGCATCCCTGTCATCATCGTATAGCTAACATCACTAATATGACTTGATATATCACCAAACACTCCTCGCCACTTGTTCTGCTAAGATCACATTCCACTACCATCACTCACCTTAAATCTTAGTCGTTAGATCTTTTCCTTCAAATCCACACCATTTCCCACCATATTGTCAGAAAAGGATATCGACCTATAAAATCCTAGTAGGTTGTTGGGCTATCACCACTTGTTCATATGACATCCTACCTTCCACACTATCTGGTCCCACCATGTACATCAACAGTCATCATCTATCCACTGTGGATTAATCTTCATCATTCCTTGCTTCCCCATGGGATTTAGTTGGGACCCACCAAAAACTTAGAGGGCTAGCGGGCACAATTGATCTTTGACCTTGTTGAACCCCACAATAGTGGTTTACACTTTTTGGGAGATCCTGATTTTTGCTAAAATCACATATTTTTAGAAAATATAATGATTTAAGCCTTGAAAAGTTCCATTTAAAGGATTCCAATTGAAGAGGGTTTGATCAAACCACCTTGGATAGAACCCTGGTAGTTTTAAACCATAGTTAGATCAAACCCCCTTGGATAGAATCCCGCTAGTTTTAAACCATACCTATAATAGAGTCTTCTTTACACCTATCAAAATGTTGATAATAACAACTTTGATTCACCTTTTGGGGGATCACATGAATTCATTTAAAATTTATTTTTAAGTATGGGTCCTATTATAAGCTTTAAAAGAATTATAGAATTTTAAATCAGTTCATTTGATTATTATATAATTTTTTTTTCTTGTGAATGTAGGTTTTTCACTAAAATCAAACTCTCACATTACGTACATGTGGAAAAATAGTAGATTATCAAAAAAATTGAAAAATATCAGTGCACTAGATATTGATGCCCCTAATCCTACAAAAAAATAAAATTGAATTTCGATACATACAAAAAAAGGTTATGTTTTAGCTAGTAAATCATGTCTAAATTGTAACTGGTTTGACTTTGAAACTTAATTAAGAAAAAATATTCAATGAAATGCTATGAAACCAATTCCATGCACTAGATATCAAAAGTTACAAATCTAAATTCTAAAAAAATATAATTTTATCCTTCATAAAAAAAGAAGTAATGTGTTATCCAATAACGTCACTCTTTAAAAATGGTGTTTCCTGTTAAAAACTAGTTTTCAAAGGAGATGGAAAATGACATGCAATCTGATTCCAAAATTTTTGAAAAAAATATATTTAGAATCTATAGAAAAAATTTCACAAATCACTACTTTGTATCATCTTCAAATTCCTCATGATTTAGCCGCTATAGGTGCCTGAAAGTGAAGATTTAGTTAAAAAATTTTAGTTCAATGTCCAGTTTGGTGAAAAATTGTAAACCAGTATTGTGGAATCACCCAGGTTATAAACACACACCATCAGATCTACATTGTGAGCATACCAACTTTATGAACACCTTGTCGGAGTATCGAAGGGACTCACCACCAAGTCTTGCCAAAATCCACTTGTCATCCCAATGAAGAACCTTTGACCGATGTTGACTCATGTTAACTCTTGTTGTCTATTGCTATCGCCATGTTGAAGGGACCTTAAACAAGGTTCCTTTGAAATCTCCAAGTCACTCTAATATCTCTGTTTAACACTGAAAGGCAAAATTCATTCATGCCACTTACTCCTGAAACCCGAACTCTTGTAGACTGCCATACTCAACGAATTCAATCTGATTCATCCCATATTGAAAAGAAATAACTTAGATTTTTCGATGCAAGTTTTCTCTTACACCCTGGATGCTCCTGCATCGTAGTCTCACTAATATATGATCATTTATCATTTCTTTGTATAATCTTAAGATCCAAATGTGGGGGATGTTCATTTATTGATGCCTTGAGTAAATACCAATAGGACTAAAGCATTATTTTTAATTACACACACTATCTTGTAATAACCATAGGCCAAAGACTTGGCCTTTCAATGTGGACCTTAAAGTGTTGGTGTTAAAGATGCAAATAGGTCATATCCCCACCTTGAATTCATATGTTGTAACATATGTTGTACTACTATATGTACTAATTTATTGGAAAATAAGAATACGTTGGACCTGATGGGGCACATAATAACATGTTATGGGAAAAAATATATTTCCTTCATTTTATGCAAGTTTTAGTGATTGTGGACCCATATTAGGCATTTCCAAGTAGGTTGATAAACAATACTGAAGAAATTGTAAAAATGAACTAAGAATTATTTGTAAAGCTCTATTTTAGTCATTTCATAAATGAAGAGAGTTATCATCCCACATGCATAGATCTATGAATTTTTTTAATATAATTGACCACTTTTATAAATTTCATTTGTTTGATAGTAAAACAATATATACTAGTTCACAAAATTGAATATGTGTTCAAAATATTATCTTTGGAGTCCATTGATGCATACTAATAATTATTGGAGGTTATGGACTTAGACACATGGTTACATTGATGACCTTGAATTATGAAGCACACATTCTCACTACTCTTATTAAGAGTGGGGATTAAGATAATAAGGATTCTATTTACCTATCAATGATATTACCATGATATTAGAGGATACATGATAAATATTATAGTTTATAGTCAAGGAATGATGAGTCAAGATTCATCACACCACCCATTAGGAGGATATATATTTTTTTATTAGTGTATTAGACACCTTAATTTTATAGGTAGGGTAGTGTTACTTTTGCTAAGATTTTACTTGGTAAAGTATATCTTAGTGGTACAAGTGAATATTGTTAATTGTTGACAATTGCAAATTGTGAGATGGATAGGGCTCCTCCATCACTTATGGGACTATTCAATTGTATAATGATGCTAATGATAATAAGAGGGTTTTTTACTATGGTAATGTATACTTTTTTCTATACAACAATATTCATATGAATTAGTGGATGAGATTACTATAATCCTTTGGGTAGTTTCCAATTTCCAATTATGTGTATCTAAGAATTTATACCTATGTCTTGTTCCCTTTTTCTAGCATCTAAAAAAGTAGTAGCTAGAATAACATTGATATCTTAGTGGTAGATTAATAATATTAGTAGATGGAGGGAGGGTAGTTCTTCCCCAATCGATTATTATTAAGTATTTTATTAGTTAGTGTTAGATAATATCACTTGGATTACATATCAATAGTTGGCCCTTGCAGTTTATGACATATTTTAGTTTGGTCAAATTTTATGTTCTTGCTAGTTTTGTGGTAGGTGAAGACATTTAATTTTGAGTATGTGTTGCAATAGTTTGGTATTATATAGATTGTAGGTGGATCTTATCCATAAAGTTTACTTAATATTCTACCCTATAATAATTCTTTGTTGATGCCAACTATAGGCTAGAGAGTTAGGAATGCTAGTTATGTTGATTTTATTTTTGTGTTATATTTTTATTATGGTTACTTGCATGTGATTGACGAAGTTCATGATTTTATAGGGATCATGGTAAATGGGTTACTTTTATTTTATCTAAAATGGAGAAATTAAATAAATTTATTTAACCTACACCAATAAAGTAAGTTGTGCAAGAACAAATATATTGTTCAAGTGATTTATATCATTCTTTGACCTAAAAATCCAAGATATATAATAGCTTATATAGTTGTATTAGTTGAGTTCACTATATTGCCTTAGGAGAGGGAAATAATGGAGTTTGAGTAAGATCAAGCAATATAGAGGTAACATAATGATGCAAGAGCATCACTCTCCAACCCCCCTTTGGCCGGTGTTTCTCCCTCGTCGATAGAACTTTGGCTTATCAGCAGGAGGTTGCTACCCATTCTAATGAAAAAATAATGGTGTTGGTGGGTTGAAGGTCATCGATGTAACAGGGTGACATTGGCAGGACCATATTCTAGGTCCCAGTGACGGAATGATCGTGTTGGTAGAATGGAGTTACATTGGAAGGAGACTAAGATTTTGGTGGGACCATGTTCCATGTCTTAGCGATGACCCGATGGTGATGGAGTGTAATGGGTTCATTGGTGTATGTAGTATCGGCGGGACATTCGTCTTTGTCCTAACGATGAGGCGATATACACATGACTGGAGTGTTTTGGTGTGACATTGGAGAAATTCCCTTCGACGGGCTAACAAATGATGATTGATAGAAGATGCATTGAGATCCCAATGATACAATGACAACAAGGAAGATGAACTTGGTGGGACCAACTGGGAAGTGGCTAACAAGAATTCAATGACGTGTATGACAACTGACGATTGGCGATAGGGTGATTGGAGTATGAGTGATGACATGGACAAGACAAAGGATATGTGAGAGTAAGGGGTTTCGGTGGGACTCATCTTGGAGTCTCTCCGATAGCTCAACAATTGTGATGCCAGTAAGTCATGAGTTTTCATAACTCCATAACCTTCAACTAGAGGTTTGAAGGTTTTTATTTTTAGTGACTGTGCAATATTTCTTGATCAACGCTGGTTGATCGAATAGTACAGAGTCTTGGTGGGACCCAACTGGGGTATGAGATGACAAAACATGTCAAAGTGATCATGTGGCATGACGAGACTGGATGAATGATAATCCACATCCTTGTGGATTATAGAGCGGTGACATGGCGATGAGGTGGATAGGTGATGCCATCATGGGTTTTAATTGGCATGACTGATGGTTGTCAGTGAGACCTTCTAGGATGTCGTAGCAATGCTCTGATGGAATGGTGGACATAATGTAAGGTGAACATCAACAAGAAGTAGGTGTATCATCAGAAGATGATTATAGGTCTCTCCGATAGGACAATAAGATGAAGGATATGGGATAGCTTGAGATGAATGACTAAGATGAATGGTCAACGATGGTGGATGATGAATGCAGTCATGACATAGATGGTGAAGCGATATTCGACAATTCAACATCATTATTGTGGAATACATGTTCATTGGTCAAAAATTGGAAGTTATTGATAGCAAGGTAACTGAATGGTCATACTACAACACAAGAGGGAAGAACGACAAGGCCGGCACAAAGGAGGAACACAGTATAAAGAGGTGGTGAATGATAGGGAAGAGGACGAGCAACCAAGAGCTCACAAGGAGGTTGGTAAGAAGGGAGAGCTGACATGAACAAGATTAGGAAAAGTTGAAGAACCATCTCAGTGGTAACAGGAGAGAACTTGAAGAAGAGAGTGAGGCAAGGTAGCCTGTAGATGTGATGAGAAGTGGAATAGGGAATTGCCTTGTATATGTGAATTTTTTAATGTAATTTTGTAATCTGTTCTAAATGAATAAAATTTAATTTTTGACCTGTGTTGTGTCCACCTATATGTGTGTGATATGTGTTTTGGCTACGTGATTAGATAGCCTGACAAGGCCCTCCAGTCTTGACTGCATCACATAAGCTCCTATTAGATTTAGATAGTACATTCATGTTGAGAGGGGTCAACATAAGAAATATTTTTATCATATGGAGGCATGGAGATCCATTCTCATTCCATCCAATAATTCCTTTATTTTTCATTAATATTGGGGTTTGGATATGACATATACAAATATTTGGAAAATAACACCAAGATAGAGACACTATGTGAGGGAGGTTAGGTGGTTTCAAGGGATGAATTAGTTTTATAGGATAGATCATGGTATTGGTTTGATTGAGGATGAGATCCCATAATGGTCATAAAAGTGATGTGAATGATAAATCATCAAGGGAACCTTCCCTTGATTTATAGATGTCTTCAATATACTAGTTAAAGTTTATTTATTATTTAGACATTATATACTAAACATTTTTATTTATTTATCACATGAAAAATTCATGCTATATTTTATGTTATACTTTGAGATTATATTTGATACTAGGCAAGTGATATATTTTTATGTATTCAATATGCTATAGATTAGTGCCTATACATGTGTTTCAATTTTTACTATGTGCATTAGGGTTCATATGTATTTATGTGTGTATGTAAGATGTGACATGAATACTAACACATATTATCTATGGTAATCAATGGAGCTAAAGAAATATAGTGTAACCATACAAAGATAGAGGAATTAGTGGCTTGAATTGAATTCCATAATTATGATAACATGTGATAAATAAATAAGAGGCCTTGGAAGGAATTATAATATGTTGAACTCATCCTCTTTCTATTTTAATTTTTACTCTTCTAGCTATTGGGCCATGTATTTGGATTTATAACATGCTCCATGGTATATTCTACCCTATTGTGGTTCAACAATCATTTATGACCTTATTTTTTCTTTTCTAGATCTATACCTTTATATCCTACTTTTCATATGATCATGTAGCCATGTGATTAGATCTATTTAAACATTGGTTTATGAGTGGATGGTGAATTTTTTATAGATTTATTTTAATGTAAACATTATGTCTTCTCTAAAGTTTTACAATATTTTTGCATTAAATTGGGTCAATAATGTTAGCATAGATAAATTCATATCATACCTAGTTAGCTATTCACCTTTCTAGGATGGACCTATTCATAACTATATTAAGCTTACTTAGGTTTCTTTTCCTTTTGTCTCACTTCATATGGTTGAGACATGTGTCCTAATGAATTGAGACACCTATATTGACACTTTCTCACACACTTGTCAAGTGAAATCACAAGTGTCCCATATTTGGAGGGGTAGTTAGAGTTTCACTCCTACCTTCTCACCTCCTCTTGCTTGTGTATATATGCAAGCCTTGATCATTGTATTTACACACATCTTAATATATTGTATTGATAGAAATACTATTGTGTTCATAGTTTCACTCGTGGAATGCTATGAAATTCAAACTCTTTGAACTTGGAATTCTCCAACATGGTATGATAGCCATGAGAGCACATTCCTTCCCACATAGAGGTGACTCTTACACATATCCCTATCAACAAAGTGTCACAAAACTAACACTTCCATTTCATTCAAAAGATTCGTGAAAAAAAATATATCTTTGATTTTGTCAATTTTGGTAAATTTCATTTTTTGCAATTTTTTGGGACTCAATGTTGATTTTACAAAAGTTGTAAAAAGTTAATTTTTTTAGCAAAGGGTCAATTTGATGCTCTACTCCTTTTTCCATTAGGTAGAAAATTGTATTTTGCAAAAAAAGTAGCCTATCTAACCTATTATTGCAAGGTTCAAAAATTGCATTTTAAGCCTATTCGACCTATTTGCAGGCAGTGTTTGGTCTTTATTGGCCCTATCAAGGTTGCTATTGTTGTGTTGTAGAACAAAATTGTAGATTGGAGGGTTTTATTTACATTTTTTAGGTGACATTGTCATTACCTATTAGGCACATCTTTGCATGTTTTTGTCCTATTTGGTCTATCTACAAGGTTTTCTAGTCTCATGTTTGGGCTTGTTTTAGCCTAAATCAATCTTCATTTGGATACAATCTAATATGTGGCATCTAAGGTGAATTTCAATAGGCCTTCTAAAAGATCAGTTGTTGGTTTATTTTCTTGTGGCTTTTTCATTAATTGAGGTGACCAAATTTTTTTATCACCCATGCCCAAAGACCCAACCAATAGATATCTTAGGTGTTGCCAAGATATCTCCATATATTATCATTGAGGTTTAATACATCACTGCATGAATTCTCCAACGAAGACTTAGTTCCTCAATGGATTTCCCTCTAATGATTAGCAAACAACTTGTGTACTAATTGCAACTTTTTTCAACTTGTGAGAGTTGAAGGTCGATATAGGGAGTGGAGAATCATTAATGCTCTACTAGCTACCAAAATCTAGGTGATTCTACTCATGCCACTATTAAGTTTTTTGTTGATTCTTCTTTGGTAGTTTTAAGGCCCCTTTGTTGATAGTGTTAGTGCCACCAAGTGAAAAGTCATTGTGCTTTGATTTTCTTATATTGAATTGAAAGAAAATCTTGCTTTGACCTATGCCATATTGCTGAAGTGATTAATTAACATTTAAAAGTGAAAGAAAGGACTTGTTACCATACCACAGAAAAGAAATCAACCTTTTGAAAGGCATTTTTTGTGGTGGCCTAGAGTTTTGTATACACCTATGGCTTTACAAGAGTTTGTGGCATTCCATAGTGACCTACTCTTTTTTTGGAGTCTTCTACACCAAGATCCTTATTCTATGCAGTACATGATCTCCAAATAATTGGTCAAACTCCTTTTAAGAGTCACCTCTCTCCACTTGGCATGCAACCCTCCACACTTGGCATAAAGACTTGGTCTTCTCAACTCCATCAAGCTTTTGACTCAATCTCCTTCCCCACATGACTTTATCATTGACATATTTGTTGTAAATGTTTGTATTTATTGCTAACCATCAACTTTATATATTAGTAGTTTTGTGAAAACTATCAAATTGTATAAAGGGGAGTAAAGACATTTATTTGTGATAACTTGCAAAATATATTTTTTGTTTTGCTATAACTTGCAAATGGGGGATGTTTTTTAGTGTGATTAGTTAATGAGAATCTGGTTTCATCATTGAAATTTTAGCATCAAGAAATTTTTGATTTGATGTTTAATAGAAAAATTTAACCTCTGAAGTCAACATTGTACATGGTATAACTTTCACCCCAATTATCAAAATTTCAGATTTTTTAATTTCTATCAAAATTTCTAAAGAAATTCAAAATTTAATGTAAAATTAATATTTGGATAGCCCATTTGGGTATGTCCAGGATCATCATGGAAAAAAAGGCCCTTAAGTGGCAAAAAATTCAAAAAAATCAGAGTTAGGAAACTTGACATAAAAATTTGAATAATTTATCTATATTATTTCAAAAATATGTAAGAATAGAATTTGTAGAAAATTGAATGTAGTTTCTAAACTACTAGGTTTATTTAAAAAAATCCATTTTAATTGAAAATTTGAAATTTCAATCATTAGTGCCACTTAAATTTTAGGGAAAAAATAAAGAAGTATGTGTCTGTTGACCACATATACAATAAAATGATAATATTTTAAATATAGGATGATGACTCATGTATCGATATTGATACATATTTTTTAATTTTTTTCTAAGTAAATAATTAATTTATGAATTTTTTATACAACTTTTAAAAAATACTAAAAACTTGTATGTCTACGACCACATAGCTTGGTCAAAACTTCATGAAATTTAATTTAATTTTTTTTAATCCTATGACATGCAAAGCATAGAATGTGATGCATATTTTAGATTCAAAAATGTGATGTCGTTGAAAGCTATAGATGTTTTCTCAATCAAGACTTTATTAAATGATAAATAAGAAAATACCGTAGTTATTTATTAAATTCAAAGTAAAAGCATAATTTATATTGGTGGAAAGATGACAATCTCATTTTAAAATCCTTTTCATTTCATCAATTTTGGGTAAAAAAAATTCGTCAGCCACATACCCTACACATACCCATCATATCGCCACTTTTTGACCCATCATGATCCTACACATACCCATTTTATAAAAATCACCATGTATTATAAATGGTTGATTTAGCATTCGATCTTCAAAAACTTGTAAAATTTTCTTGCACATTGTTATGGAGGGGCTACAACTAGAAACAATCATTCTTGGGGTGGCGGGGGGGGGGGGGTTCTCTAAATCAAGGGGGAAATCTTTAAGTGTTTATGTTTTTGAATTTTTTCAGTTCATGTGATCATGTCTCTCACACTAAATCCCTTCCACTTGAGTATTCTTTTTAATCCTCCTAATAAACAAAAAATTAAATATGGAGATTGTGGAAAGGAAAGGCATACACCAGAAGAATGCCAATTTTATAAAAATGAGGAAATGGAGGAATTTCTTCTTATT
>VDFB02029799.1:0-13759 GCA_007258455.2 Sequoia sempervirens | reverse complement strand
CTTCCTTGAGATCCACAACCAAAACTGATAAACTAGTAATGCAAATGGATTGACAGATTCAACTTTAGTCGGATACCTTGTTCTTTACTTTGTCTCCCGGTATGGACATATACTAAAGTGCGGACCGGATCAATGACTTAGTTTGCAATCAATGACAACACCAGAAGCCATATGCCAACAACTACCTTAGAAATATAATGATCTTGGTAGTCCTATAATAACCTTAAGTATTGGAGGAGGTGAGATAACCAATGTACTAATTGATCTAGGAGCAGCTATCAATGTCATTACATCAGACATTATTGAATTATTAGGTATGACCACTGTTCAACCCACAACAACTGTTTTATAGTTGGCTAATAAATCTATTGCTAAAATTGAAGGTGTCATTGAAGATATTATGGTTACTATTGATACATGGGATTAAATAGTTGACTTTTTAATTCTCAAGGATAGAAAGAATTTTTTTGGTTATCCAATCATCTTAGGTAGACAATGGTTAGCCACTGCAACAACATTGATAGACTATAGATTAGTAATTATGATCATTTATAATGGTCAAAAACAGAAGGAGTTATCACTTTTTCCTCCTACTCAACCATCATTTCATCCAAACACTCAACTTTGGGTTGATGAGGATATGGATTCAGAGGGAGATGGTGTTGTTGAATTAGCTATGGTTACCTTGGTGGAACATATTGAAGAATATAAGAAACAAGATCTTAATTCTGAAGAGATTTGTTAAGAAAAAGAGGAAAAATATCAAGTACATCAGTAGAATTTAAATATTTGTCCCTTAAATACACTTGTTGGAAATACATATGATTCTAAAAATAAGACCAAGGAAATAACAACTGCAGGGGACAAGCCTCTTTTTATCAATTTATCCTTGTCTTCTTACTAAGAAAAAGAATTGAAGAAGACTTTAGAAAATCATTCTGAAGCATTTGCTTGGGAGTATAAATACATGAGAGGAATTCGCCCTTCTATTTGTATTCATCATATTTACACTGAGGATGTAAAACCTTTAAGACAAGGCCAAAGAAGAATTAATCCTACTCTATGGGATATTGTAAAACAAGAGATAGAAAAACTACTAAAAGTAGGATTTATTTATCCAATATATGATAGTCAATGGGTTTCTCCATTGGTTATTGTTCCTAAGAAAAATGGAAAATGGCGTGTATGTGTGGACTATAGGGAATTAAACAAAGCCACTAAAAAGAATCACTTTCCTTTTTCATTTATTGATCAAGTACTGGATAATCTAGCTAGAAATAGTTATTTCTCTTTCTTAGATGGATTTAGTGGATATAATCAGATTCAAGTGGCTTTTGAAGACCAGGATAAGACTATCTTTACATGTCCTTGGGGAACATATGCTTATACAGTACTACCATTTGGACTATGCAATGCACCAACAACTTTTCAAAGGGTTGTCTTGGCATTTTTTGCAGATTTGACTACCTCATGTGTAGAAGTTTATATAGACGATTTCACAGTCCATGCACAAACATTTGAAGAGGAACTTGAGAGCTTGAATAAAGTGTTGCAAGGATGTAAGGATCTTAGGTTGTCCTTGAATCATGAGAATAGTTCCCTTATGGTGACATAAGATATTGTGCTGGGACATCATGTCTGAAAAGAGGGGATAAAAGTTGACCCCAAGAAAATTGAAATTATTTAAAAAAATGAAATCCCTACAACTCAAACTAAAGTTCATAGCTTTTCTTGGGAATGATGGTTATTATAGAAGATTTATTGAAGAGTTTTGTAAAATTGTTGAACCTTTGTTTACATTGCTCAAGAAAGATTTAGATTTTCTTTGAATAAGTGATTGTCAAAAATCATTTCATGTCGTTAAACATGCCTTAACTACTACTCCAATTATCAATGGACCTTTTTGGGGAGTTCCATTTCACATTCATGTTGATGCATCTAACTTTTCTATTGGTGTAGTATTAGGAAAAATAGATGAAAATGAAGCAATGCATGCAATTTACTATATCAACAAAAATTTGAATCCTATTGAAATGAACTATACAACAACTGAGAAGGAGTTCTTAGTAGTAATATATGTGACCAATAAATTTAGGCATTACATTACTGGTTACAAGGTATTTATTCATATAGACTATGTTGCAATTAAATATTTGATGAATAAAGTTGTTATAGGAGGACAAATTAGAAGATGGTTATTGTTGTTGCAGGAATTTGATATAACAATTGTTGATAAGCCTAGTAAAGACAACATTTGTGTTGATATCCTTTCTAGAATTGTTTTTCAGGGTAATCAAGAACCAATGGATGATACATTTCTAGATGAACACTTATTTTCAATATTAATCCATCTACCATGGTTTGCTAATCTTGCAAATTATTTGGTAACAGGGAAGTGCCAGAATTATTTCAATCCTAAATAGAAAAAAAAGGTTAATTCGTGAAAGCTCTAGATTTCAATAAATAAATGGTTTATTATTTAAAATGTTTCCTGACAATGTTCTTCATAGATGTGTTGCTGAAATAGAAATTTATGATGTCATACATGCTTTCCAATATGAGCTGAAAGGAGGACATTACTCAGTAGTAAGAATCGTTCATAAAATCTTGGGAGCTGGTTATTTTTGGCCATCTATTTCAAAGGATGTTTCATTCTTTTTGAAGCATTGTGATGAATTCCAACACTTGGGAAGACCTACACCAACAATGGAGATGCCATTACAACCTCAAATAGCCTTGGAACCATTTGAAAAGTGGGGAATTGATTTTGTGGGACCTGTTGATCCACCTTCCAGAGGACAACAATATATCTTAGTTTGTAGAGATTATGTTACAAAATGGGATAAAGTGAAAGATTTTCACCAGCAAGAGAAGATAGAGTAGTTGATTTCCTATACAAGCATATTTTGCAGAGATTTGGTGCACCAAGAGAAATAGTTTCAGATTAAGGGCCACAATTTGTGTCTAATATTATGGAAACATTCATTCAAAGGTACCAAATGACACATAGAAAATCAACGCCATATCATCCTTAAGAAAATGGACAAGTGGAGGTTACTAACCGAGAATTGGAGAATATTTTAACAAAAACTATTTCATTGAGGAGAACAAATTGGGAAAAAAAGTTGGATAAGGCAGTGTGGGCATATAATACAACCTAGAAAACAACTAGTGGATTCTCTCCATATGAACTAGTATTTGGAAAAACTCCAGTAATGCGTATTGAATTTGAATTGCAAAAATTGAAGATAGCATTGGAGATTGGTATTAACTTGCCTGAAGTGGAAAATAGTAGAATTCTATAGCTAAATTGACTTAATTAGATGAGAATGGAAGCTCTTCAGCATACAGAGATAATTTAGAAGCAAAGAAAGGAGTGGCATGATAAAAATATTTTGACAAGAAAATTTAAGAAGGGAGATTGGGAACTATTATTTGACTCTAGATTTGAAGAGTTCAGAGGAAAATTTCATACAAGATGGTTGGGACCTTATGCAATTGATGATTTTTTTCAAAATGGAGTAGTTCAATTGATACCAATAGATGGAGAAAGAAGGGTCATGCTAGTTAGCAGTCATCATTTGAAAATGTATCACAAACATACATCAAAGGAGGAATTTGTAGCATAATTGTAGAATAGAATTGAACATTTTTTGATGGAAGATATTCCTTCCATAAGAGAACGTACTTCTGAATAGTCTTTTTGGAAGGTGTGAATAAAGGAGATAAATTAAAAACCAAAAATGGCAGTTTAACTTCTGAATAAAGGAGATAGATTGAAAACCAGAAATGGTGGTTTATCTCTTGGAAAAAAAAGGAAAAAGGATGGCTGAAAACTTGAAATGGTGGGCTCCTGATAACTCTTGATGGCTTCTGACGACTCCTGATGGCTCCTGATGCTTCCAAGGATCTTTGTAATAAATGCTTTAGTTAATTTTGAGCTATTTCTAATTAGCTTGTTGGAATTATTGCCAACTAAGTTAATTCATGCTCTAATTGACTATTGCATTTAATGAAAAGGTATGCATTTATTGTGAATGTCATTTTCAAAATATTACTTCTGATTTAGTTAGTGTGATGTGACATTAAATGAATATTTTTCGCATAGATATCTCTGTTGTAGTTATTAATTTTATAATAAATGAGTCCTAATCATTTCAAATTTGGAGGAGATATAAGGGTTTAATATTGAAATGACGGCTACAATAAATGTGAGTATTAAGAAAGATTTCATATCAATTTGGAATGTGTGTGTTGATGTCATTAACGCCACCACCTATGCCAACCATTCAAGTAATAAGTTAGAAAGTGATGGCTGGTACGTGTGAAAAGTTCACAAGGAACAAAATGGAGTAAATGCTTAACATCTTGACATGACATGCATTTTTGGTATTTGAAAAATGTTGCGTCTATGAAAAGAGATGTTCATTTGCATTTCATTCAAAGAATTACATCCACCATTTTTTCTGATAAAAATTGAAAAAGTAAAGAAAATGGGGTAGAAGAGGAACTCAAAACTAGAAAACTTCATTCTTGATCCCAAAATAGAGAGATTGTTGAGAGAAGCAAGGTGGCTTGAGTTCATATAGATGCACGAAGGATTTGAGATTGATTTGGTTGAGGAATTTGTGATGAAATTTCATGTAAACATCACTAGGGTAAGAAGAGAAGTAATTGAAGTTACCCCTACTATTATTAGTGAGCTCTCTAGAATTCCAGTTGAGGGTGAACTAGTGAACAAAGGACATGCGGGTTTTGAAGAATTAGTGGTTGCATTCCATGTGGAACTAGAAAAGAAACCAGAAATCCAATGGCATAAAGGAAGTCAAAAGGGAGTTGCTCACACTAGTTTGGATGAACCATGGAAAATGGCTATGACCTGGCTAATGAAGATTTTCACCTACGAGGGCTAGTATGGCACAATTCTTGGGCCAAGAATGTGGATTCTTACACATTTAAGGTATGGAAACACAAGTCCTTTTGTAATAATCAATCTTCCCACCTTTTTATTTACACAAATCTCCTCTATGGTAGCTAGGGTAAAGTCTAGAGGAGTTTCTTCTATTAGATACCATAGCTTAATTCATCTGATTATCAAACATCATTTTATGAAGAAAGAATATAGGAAAGAGGGATGGTTGGAATTTTTTTCAACCCCTATTTCCAAAATTGGGAAGAAATCTAAGAGGGGACCCATTGTGAAAAAGTTAAAAATTGAAAAGAAAAAGTTTCAAAAAAGGTGCAGAAAAAGGGGAAAAGAAAGTTACAAGAAATTAAAAGAGATACCTGAGGTACTGTGAATAGAAAAAGTCATGTTTCACCATATGAAATCCCTAATATTTTTTATGTTGACACCAGTGTTCTGACTTCCCTTGAAAAATTAGTTGAAACCCCTACATCCACTTATGATACCTTGAAAAATAGTGATGAAATCCATGAGCCTATTCATTCTCCTGAACCACCCCAAAGTCCTCCAGAATCCTTAATTCCATCTCCAAAAAAAATCCCCTATTCAATTGTCTCATGGATCTCCATCTAAGAAACAATCTCCTAAAATGCTAGAAGAAGATAACCTTGTTAAAGGGTCTAATGAATCTTCTTCACCACCTATTCTGGTTTTTAGAAGGAGAAAAGGAAAAGAACCAATAGCTAAACAAAAAAAAATCTCCTCAATTTTAGGAAGAAGAGGTTGAAGAAGAAGAAGACATGGCTAGAGCTATGGTAGTTTCTAGAATGTAGGTAGAGTTGGATGAGGAAAGAAAAATAATGTAATTTTTGGAGGAAAAGTTAAGGATAAAGGAAGAAGAATTGCAAAAATCTATGTCTAAAACAAAGAAATTAGAGAAAGAGATGACGGAAAAAGAAAATGCTTTGAAAACACAATTAAGTCAAATAGATGAGGCCTTATAGCAAGCTAGTGCACATGCATTAACTTGAATAGAGGAAACAACAAGGCTTGGTGCTATAGAAATAGATATATTGAAAACTAAATTGCAACAAAAAGAAGAGTTAAAACAATAGGAAATTATACTACATTATCTTGAAGCATCTACTTCATCAACTCCAAGGAGATACCTCTCCCTTTTAGCACTTAAACGTAAACATGAGAACAACCAATTGAAGAACCAAAATCAGTAGTTGGAAAAAGAGAGAGATGAGGCAAATGAAAGACTACAACAAGTGGTGGATCACTCCTCAAAAATGCTATCAATGAGGAAACCTTCAGAATTGTATGCATTATTCTTGAGGGAAATATTTCTATAATGGAAAATTAATCAATTGGTTTTGAAAAGAAAGACAGATTATAATGATGACTAAGAATTTCTAGAAGATTTCTACAACAACCATCCTATAGTTCAAAACTAGATGTGTGAAAAATTTTAGCGTGATTTCATTCTTGGTAATTTTCCATAGTCTTTTCTAAATATTTATGTTGGTTTGTTGCAAATTTGGTCTTTTGTCTCTTTGTTACAAAATCAAGTTGAGTGGGATAATAGAAAAGACCAGTATAAAGAGGCACAATTAAGATTGGGAATTCCAATGAGGAATGAAATACCTTGGTCTATGTCCTTCAGAGCTTCTTTTATATACTTTGCAAAAGGAGATAATGTGAAACCTATTTACAGAAGGAGTTTGAATGAAAGCATTAGAATTTTTAGAAGGGTTTAGGAACACCTTCCACATAGGGCCTTAACTACAACCAAGGAAAGATATAGCAGCATTTTGACATCACTTAGAAGGAGAGAACCAATCTCTCCAAGAAACATCACTTGGAGTCTCACAAGAGTGGGATCCTTGATATAGGTCATTGAGGAGAAAAATACAAATTGGGTAGGAATGAGGTTTAGACGTCCATTTCTCATAGCACCAACACCTACATTAAATTCTCCACCACAATTTTTTGGAGAAATTTTGAGAGATTGATTAAGGACAATTGAAGAACAAAACATATATGCTCAATGAAGAACATACATGAAATCTATGGCTTATTGTAGTGATCTTCCTACCTGGTTGGTGTTAGTGCCATTTCTGGTTTTCTCATTGTCTAGTTGTGTACTCTGGTTTTTCATGACTAAACTTTAGCTATGGGGTGTCTTTCATTTTAGCACATGGGTTAAATGGGCTCCCACAAGGGTTGAGCCCAGCGTGCTAGTTTTGATCTACAAGGGGCGGCCTGTGTTAGGGTTTCCTGGTTTTTCTCTTTTCCTTTTTTTTGGGTTTTTATTCCGGTTCCCATTTCTCTTTTTCTTGCTTTGGTTTTTTTTTCGGAATCGAGGGCGGAATGGATGCTTGAAGGGAACTAGAACTTCTCCAATTCTGAGGTTCTAGTTCTTCTTCACGCATCCATCCCGGTCCCGATTCCATGTGTTTGGTGTTCCTTTTTCTTTCTGCCTTGCGGCAGTTGCTGGTTCTTTTCCTCTGTCTCTTCGCTTATCTTTTGTTTTGTTTTCTTTGGTGGGGGCGGGATCAGGATGGGAATCATTTTTGGAACCTTCTTCATGTTTTCTCTGCCCTCGTGTTTTATCCCGCCCGCCCCGCTTTCTTCTTTGTCAGACCGTGCCGCATAACCTCGACTCTTATCCCGTCTCCCAGGTTCTCTTCTTTTCTACCGTTGGTTGTGCTCCGTGAGATGTCTCCCCGACCTTTTGTGTCTCACCGATGTGGGCTTCCTTCGGGCATGACGGGCTCCCATTCTGTGGTGAGGTCCCACCGACTCCTTGGTTTCCCAGTCTTTTTACTCTCCTCATAGCCTTCAAGATGACTCCTTTCGGCTTCCGTGACATCTTTATGACTCCACGCCTTTCCCCAAAGTCTCCGTCGGCCTATGTTCTTTGTGTCGGGGAGATGTCTCCCTGACCCCCGCTTGTCTTCCCGACTGTGGTGGCCCCCTTTGCTCTTTGGTGTGACTTCCCTTCGGCAGGACTTGGAACTCTCGATATATCTCTTGGTGAATCTGTTATGTCTTGCCGACGGTGTCTTGTGGTTTGCTTTTGGCGTGGGTGGCACCTTTCGTTGAGATGTCTCGATGATGTCATCTTGCTACGCCGACCGGTGATGGAAGACTTTATGCTTCAGGGAGACTTGTGTTTCGGTGTATGTCATAGTGATGGGGTCGTGTCTTGCTGATGGTGATTCAATGTGTGGCTTTTGTTGAAGGTCTTATCTTCTCTCGGCGAACAAGTTTCTAAGGGTCTTCTCAGTATAACAATGAAGTGTCTACATGACTTCTCACCGATGATTGTGTGCTACAACGACATACATTTGGCAAGTGATTTCATCGGTGAAAGAAGTTATAGGACACAACGACTTAAGTGGTGTATAAAGATCTCTTCGGTATGAGCTTGGGTCTTCGGCGAGAGGTCTCAGCGAGTGACCTTCGGTCTCGCCGATGGAACATAAAGTGGTCTTTGTTGGTGTGAGTTTTGAATCGTCTTGGCGACACTACATGAAGGAAATATCTTTCGGTAACACACTATGACTTCGCTATGATGTTTGGCCGACTTGGCCATCTCTCCCTGACTCTATGGTGTTTTCAGTGTCACATGTGGATTTCGCTATATGGTGTTGCCAACATTGTGATCTCCTGCCGACTTTGACGGGTGTTTGGTGTAGCATGTTTCCTTCGGCCAGATGTTTCCACGAGTTCCTTCTGTCTGGATGATATGCTTGGCTCTTCGTTGTAGCTGTTTCTCTTCGCCTTGAGGTCTTCCCAACACTGCTATCTCTCGCCGATATGAGCCTCTCCACACGGTGCGTTAAAGCGCGAGCTACTAATGGAACATCAATGCGCACATGCAGATGATGAACGGTGATGTTTTAATTTGAGCGATAAAGGTACCGGATGTTTGTCTAAAGACCATTATGTAGTGTGATCTAGTGGAGGACTTGTCTCAGTGGTCCGATGAAGATTTAAAGGCGACCGCCCGATCTCTGATGATCAATGGTCGAGTTTCATACTAGACCACTGTTAGGGTTTCTGTGTTCACACGAGAAGATTTGAAGCATTCATGGCGACGCGGCTCTGGTACAAGGACGACATGGCTAGAGTATGGGCGCGCGAATTTGGCGGCGGATTTGACATTGATTGCCTGGCTCCATTCGTGTGGGAATATCTTTCCTGTAGCGGCCCGACCAGTTGCATTTATGTGACCAGTGAGGCAGTTGGAATTTTTGACTTGGCCTGCGAGCTGTTCTAGGGTTTGTCCTAGTCAGCTGATGATGTGTAATCTTATCTGGCCGGTTGCTTGTTGCTTCTCCTATTCCTATAAAGGAAAATTTCATGGCCAGATGTTGGGGTTCCGAACTTTGGTGTTCTGTTCCACATTTTTCTGAGTTCTAGGATTAGCCTGGGATAGATTAGGGTTTGGTCTTAGGTCATTTTTGAGTCTGTAAACTGTAATGTTGAATTCCTCTGTAAATGCAATCAGTTAAGCAAGAATACATGAAGATGCTTATCTTTCATGCATATCATCAGATTGTCTCCACATTTGTAGGCTTTTAATCATTTGAATAAATGCATAAGGTTTTTTTGTTCATCTTCTCATACTTCATGGGATTGTGTTATTTGTTGATAGGTCTGCTTCAAGGAAGCAGTTAAATCCTTTGAATAGATAGCAGTGATTATTTGTCTGCAGGCTGGATTTGGTAAGAAGAATCTAGTTGATACAAGAGCTGGATTGTCAGTGTAAGGCACTGATAGCTGATGTAAGGCATTAGCAAAACAAAATCCATTGATTGAGTCCAGTTTGCAAATGAATTCCATCTTTTGTATGTGACTCCATGACCCTGGATTAGGCACTGATATGTTTGTAGCCTAGTTCCTCTCAGAAAACCTTTTAAAATTATTGAATATATTTTGTTTAGTATGTGTCCTACCTCCTCATTGCTTCAAGGTTGAGCTACTGAGAATCTAGCCCCATTTGAGGTCCTCAACGCTTGACATCAAGAGTTATCTGCTATAAAAAGCAATGTCTAGTCTTATTTGAGGCATTGTGTGGCATATCACCAGTTCTCATAGGAGTTTCCAGTAAGATCTCTTTGACCTAATCTTGTAGTTGGTCTAACTGAAAGCCCCTTTGGTTGGAGTGGCTACCCATAGGTAGAATAGGAGACCAACCTGCTGCTCATTAAAAACAACCAATAGTTGGAAGTAAACAAGGATTCTATTCAACCAACCATGAGGACATGGTTGATAGTAGAGGGGGGAGAAATGATGAGTGCATAAAATGACACTCTAATTAAACCTTTTTAATGTTTTAAAATACTTTATTATATGCTAATTAACTATGTTGGCAGTAGAATTTATGCTTGAATATTTGGTTAATGATGCATTATATTTAACTAATTAGAGTATATATGAGAAATAGTATTTTGCATTAAATTTATTGCTTTTGAATGATGATTAATGATGAAATATTTATGCAAGTGAGATATTTTGTTTTCTTGATTACATCCTATCTTTGAGGATTCTATTCGATGGATTAAATGTTGATGTTATGAGGTGGACGTGTTAAACTCCCTGTTTAACAAACTTGAAATCTTTCTTGCTCCTAATCACTCCGGCTAGCTCCTAATGAATGTTTCCAAAGTGAATTCTTTAGTCAATTTGAATACTTATTTTTCAACTATTATCATGTGGTGGATTTCTTTATGACACTTTCATTCTATTTAAGTTTAGTTGTTACTGTTTTGGATCTTGGTGGGCTATGCTATTTTTTGTGTTCAAATAAGTAGATATTCTTATAAATATCTAGCCTTAGTCTTTAGTTTGGAGTTTGTTAATATTTCACTTTAGCATTGTAATGTAGATTATCTGCACTTTTGTACTAATAGCCTATTTTGGCCAATTGGAATGAAAATAAGGAGTTGATCTAAATCTCAGCGTGTAAGACCCACCAGAGGAAGAACAGGACCCACTGAACCGAAGGAGGTGACTTGTGTTATTTTCTTTGATTCAATTATTTTTTGCATTATTCATCTCAGTTGGAAAATAGGAATTTAGATATCTTCCAATCATTACTAGTGAATGTGATTGTTTATATTCTTACATTAAATTCATTATGCTTTACTGTAGGTTTATATTCACTCATTTACTATAGATTTAATTGTTGTTCATAGATTTAGATTCATTAGCTATTTTAAATTAGGTGTAATGGAAAGGACTGTGATGACTTATGGGAAGATGAAACTAAAGCTTGCTTGGAATGAGTTCATGGAAGTTAGTGTTAATGATTTCTAGATTAATGTTTATTTTTTGCAAACATAATTAGATCCTTTTCTACAAATGTAATTAGATCATTTTTTGCAAATGTAAATAGATTCACTTTCCTAGTACATTCCAATTCTGAGTTTTACCTTAAAAGTAGATTTAGTTTTTATCTTAATACTTCCATGGATCAATTGCAAATAAGTCAAGTGAAGTCTAAACTGAGTTATTAGAGTTTGGCTAATCATTAGTTAAGAGATAAATTAGGATTAATCCTTTAGAGTTGCTTAAGATCCTATTGTTAAGATCAACTATTGAGAGCTCCTGAAAGCTCTTGATGGCTCTTGATGGAGCTAAAACATGACCAAAATTCATTGTTTTACAATGAAAAACCCACAATTTATGGAAACACCCTTGTCGCATATAGCTCTAAGAGACACTTGATTCGATAATTGATAAATTAAATGATGCAAGAAGTGATATCAGCAACCTTTCCCATTAGCCTTCCAAGCTTCTGCAAAGTCTGGATCTTTAGGATACAAACTATTCAGTTCATTGAACCCAACAACCTCTATATTCATCTCTATCAACAAATTTTTCCTTCTACACAAGGCATCTACAACACTATTTGAACTTCCACCCCTGTGCTTAAAATAAAAGTATAACTCTGTAAAAACTCAACCCATTTTAAGTTCCTCTAATTTAACTTTCCTTTAATTTTTAGATACTACAAAGCCTAGTGATTAGTATATAAAAAAAATTATTTTGGCCACAAATAGTGTCTCCATTTCTTCAAACCCTGAACTATAGCATAAAACTCCTAATCATAGATAAAATATTTATTCTTAGCATAATTCAACTTCTCGCTAAAATAGGCAACTGGCTTACCTTCTTGACTCAAAATAGCTCCTATGGCAGTGCCACTAGCATCATAATCTAGCTGTAATACTGCCACGCAACCCCAAAGGAATTAAGTAAAATGCAACCAATTTTTTTTTTTTATGAACATAGGAGAGAATAGTAAATAACATAACATAACCATTAATCAAATTGCATAACTTAATCCTTTTAGGAACACAAGGTCATTACTTAAGAACTAACTCTTAACAACATGAACATCTAACTAACCATTACATAAACCATACATACATACCTCTATAAGTATAATTACATCAGTAACAACAATAAAGCCATAAGATCGAATAATATCCAAAGTTATAACATCATTATAAATTCTTCTCATAACCAAGTTTACAATAAAAGTACAATGCATCATCATAAGATTACATTACAATAGCACCATGTGCAATAATATACAAGACTATCCCAACTAGGTGGGAATGATACATCAATAAAAGAATCACATAAATACATAAATCTGGAACCCACAAGAAGGAATCCACTGATACTGCAACTCAGCACTGAAAAATGAACCTACATAAAAGAGAGAATCCCAACGGGGTGCGGAACACGATCCACCCGACCACCCCCGTGCTAGGAGTTGCAAGGGAAGGGTTCCCGACCAAGACCGATAAGACAAAGACTCACAACCAACTAAATAAAAATGCATAACACCTAAAAGCACTCAAATTCAAACAACAACGAAAATCATCAATACAAGGCAAGTGACCAATTCCAGAGGATTTCCAAAAGACAACATAAATATGAATGTTAGAGGGAAGTGTCATCGCATGGCTTAACATGGATTCTCCAAGCTACCTATTGCAAGGTACCGCCTCCATCTACTGACGGATTATCCAGGCAACCAAGCTCTAGGAACCGCCTCCATCTATGGTTATCCAAACTACCTATCTCAAGGAACTGCTCCATAGGGTTGCTCATGCAGAACCGTTACCTTTCGTGGAGACAAAGCAATGATCATGCCAACCACGGCCTTCTCAATCCCCCTTTAGTCTGTGGTAGCACTAAAAGGCGGATGAGGAAACAATTATCTTCTTAGTGTGTTACTACCCACCCCTAGTTAATTGTTTAAAATTATCACTTATTAAATTTACTCTAATGAGGGCTATCCTGGCGCCCCTTTGTGCGTCGATCACCCACCTAGAGCCACTCCCTCTAAACACCCAACCACAAAACAATAACATCCAGGATTGTACCACACAAAGAACTGAATCAATAATAATCAAGGTGAGGCATGACCTTCTCACCAACCACAAGAAAACTCATTCATAGATTGGTATAATCCAAACGTATAACCGATCCAATAGCATCAAATTTAAAATGAAACAAGAGAGCCACATTATCCCACCTCTGGAATCACTCAGGTTCCTAACCAGAACGCTACACTTCTGGGTTTCCCCAACAAAAGAAAATTCCCATCATTCAAAAGAATCATTAACCATGATACAACAGGAACACATCTTAAAACATGGAATAATTCACATCAAAATGTAATTCAGTACACAAAATTTCCATTTAATTAAAGACATCTGATTTAACGCTATGATGATAAACCTTCTTTTAAGAATTATCACATTGGTATTCTTAACCACTAAATTATATATATATATATATATATATATATATATATAT
>VDFB02029798.1:0-43765 GCA_007258455.2 Sequoia sempervirens | reverse complement strand
GAGGAAGATGATGAGACTGCTATTGATACACATTTTCAGCGTGAGTTAGAGACGACTCTGGAGGATGATGCAGTTTCAAGAGACACTCAGCCATTAGAGGCCGATGAGCCTCGCTAGAATGAAATTGAAGTTGAACAAGTCCGTGAAGTAGAGGCAAGAGAGGAGCAGCCATTTGTTATTCAGAAAGTTGTACCTGATTGGCTTAGAGATAGAATGAGGAGCCCCAGTGAAGAGATTGATCCAGCAATAGAGATGGAAGAGTTTTTTAATAGGATCAGCGCGCCTCCACCAAAGAAGAGAGCACGAAATTTTTTGAAGATTTCAACTGATGAGGATGGCTCTCGCACCCTTCACGTAGCGGTGCCACGAGTTGATTGTGATCGAGATGAAGCAGTGCCGGAAAATTATGTGATCACAACTATGGAGTTAGGACATCCCACAGGTGCACAGATTGTTGAGGAGTGTGATAACTCCTATCAGGCGCTTAAGGATAGATTGTTCAGGACTGAAGGAAAATATAAGAAATTGAAGCAAGAGCATAAGACATTGATAGGATACATGCAGCACTTATCTCATCCTTGTGGGCAAGAGAATCTAGCACTTGAGCTTCCAACCGAATTATCCAGAGAATTAGTTAGTGGCTTGGAGGATTTGAGGAAGATGGCACATGAAGCGGATAAATGGGTTACAGGAGTTCGTGCCGAGACAGAAAAGTTTATGGAAGACCTTGCTCATGTTTACCAGCAAGCTTCCAGCATTATGGCACGTATGGAGGCAGTTGATCAAGCCTGGGGTGATGCTCATGTTTATCAGAGCAAAGTTATTCAGCGTCTGGAGGCCTTGATGCACACTCCTTTGCAAATGTTGATTGATGGAGGAGTCATTCAGGAGGGTGATAGGTACAATTTTGCTGGATGCTACTCTTCAGTGGTCACAGGACATGGGTTCTTCGATGCAGCACAGGCGAATTCAGCTAGAGTTCGGAAGGCTATGATGAACATCATTGATGGAGTACAGAATACTTTGGAGGCAATCTTTGCTAGACAGATGAATCTCGATGAGGTGACTACTGATAATTTGAGGGGTAGGCTGGCTCCTTTCTTTTCCGAGGTGAAGACCTTTGTGCAGGATGACTTCGAGAATATTTCCACTTTCTCCAGCCTGATTTAGAATACGCAGGATGCTTTAGTTGCTTGGAGAAAATCTTGCACAAGGCACGGACAGTCAGTCACAGTACTGGAGTTTCAGCTTGATTGTATTCCACCGATTTCAGTCCAGGAGGTTCAGGCTGTGCTTGCCAGGTTCATTGAGTTTGCAGCCAAGGAGAAGGAGAATGGAAACGCACTACTGGATGATGACCTTCTAGAAGATTGATTATGGGCATTAATTGCCTTTACTATTTTGGGAGTGAGTAGGAATCTTTGATTCATTTATTGTACCACTCCCCATTCTGACAGTTTTTAGGGTTAGGGCTGAGGTGGCTCAATCTAAGCCATTCTTTTGATTGTAATCTAAGCCGTCCATTGCACTGGGCTATCTATAAAAGGGGGAGTCCCCCTCATTTGTAATGTAGTAGACAGTAGAGACTAGATCAGAGAGTAGACATTTTGTGAGAGCAAAGAGATAGTTTGATAGCTTAGCATAGTTTGGAGGAGAAGGAAAGTTTTCCTTTGGAAACTTTTGTAAGAGATTGTTGTGTAAAACTTTCATAATAGAAGATCTTTTCATTGATGGTGAAATTCGTCTTTGTTATGGACAGCTAGCAAGGTTTCTTCATCCCTTCTATTCCAAGTAGCGTAAGGTAGTTTAAAGTAGCATTTTCATTTCATGCAAGTAGGTATTAGTTGTGGATTTGTGGCGTCGATCGAGGCAACTTTGTTCTAGTCCATACCACTAGCGGCTTGCTGATGGCAAGTTTGCCTTGTGTGGTCAACTGGAGAATTTTATATGCCTAACTTCAGTTGCAATTCATGTCTTGGTACGCGTTGTCTTGACGGTATCTTGGTGTCGGATTGTAGCTTGAAAATTTCTTGCTATCCCCTTGAAGATTGCACCAACTTTGTGTAAGCTTTCCAACGTGAGGTGGAGCAGAGTTTGGTTGAAGTTTGCCAAAATCGATCCCGTGTCCCACCTTTAGATAGAACATAGATTTTCTAATCCCTGCAACCATTCAATTCAGTATTTTTCTGGTTAGTTTAGGAAAACGTACCTTATTGCTAAATCATCCGCATTGCGTAAATTCCCTTCCAATCATCCATTTGTTGTTAGCTACAAAACCTTAAGAACAATTGTGTAAGTCCCCTCGTAAAAACAACATATCACAACGAACCTACTAAGGGTATTCCAAAGCATTTCAGAACCTTGGAGTTGAACGTGCGATCTCTCTAGCAATCTTAGCGCACGGAATACTTTGATCAAGAGAGAATGGAGTAGCCTTCGAACAACTTTGTTCTGTTGATTGGTGCGGTCACAAAAATCACATCAACAGTAACCTAACAAGCAAAAATTATAACTTTCATAGCCTAGATAATACATTAAGAATCTAATGTCAATAGTTGATTCTCCCTTTTACTCAACTCTTCTTGAAGAGAAATGACCTGGCTGGTCAACTCCTTATGTGCCGTTATGGGCATGGTGTCATGGTATTAGTGTGGTGCTATTATTATGGCCACTCAAGTTCAAACCTACACAAAGACAATGTGCTCATGCATTGTGTGCCCCTGTTGGGCGACCACATTCACAAGCTTTGACTATGTTTGATTGGAGGATGGGGTCCCCCATTTGTGGTCCCACCAGCTGGGCTCAGTTAATGCCTAATTTCAAACTAAGGGTCCTGTTGATGTGATTTTTGTGACCGCACCAACACAGAATAAAGTTCACCAACGGCTACTCTATCCCCTCTTGAACAAAATCTCTTGCATGCTAAGATTGCTAGAAAGATCATGCATTCAACTCCAAGGTTCCTTCATGTAGTGGGTAGTCTCAGTTGGCTTGATGTGATTTTCTAGTATTTCAAGGGGACTTACGCAATTGTTCAGCAACGGACAACAGACAGCAGATTAAGGGCTTTCATGTGGTTCAAATGATTTGTCTGGTAAGTGCAAATTTCCTACTACTAACCAGAAATGTACTGAATTTAAAATGGTTGTAGGGATAAGAAGGTTCTAAGCTACTCTAAGGCATGGGACATGGCGATCAATTCTCACAAACTTCAACGGAGCTTTGCTTTGCCTCGTTTCAGACAACTTCCACAAAACCGGTGCAATCTTCAGAGGAGTAATCAAAGGTATTCAAATCATGATTTAGCATGAAGACACCATCACAACGACGCATGCCAACATATAAACCATAATCGAAGTTAAGTTCACAATGTTCTAGTTGACCACGCAAGGCGAACCCACCGTCAATGAGCCCGCTAGTGGTATGGATAAGCGAAGTTTTGTTCAAATTGAGCACCACATTCCACAATTACTAACTACTTGCATGAAATGAAATCTAATTTACTTCAAGATTCTAAGTGAATTGGAAGGATGAAGAAGCCTCGCTAGCTACTCACAACAAAAGAAGAGATCACCATCAATGAAAACTCTTTTATCAAGAGAGTGTTCACATCAACTTCTTACAAAGTATTCAAATGAAAGACTTTCCTTCCTTTTCAATCTAATCTACCAATCTATGTTATCTCTAAGCTGCCTCTCTACTATTCTATCTCGTCCAATCTAATTTCTAATCTAATGAGGTACAAATGAGGGGGGATGCCCCTTTTATAGCTGGTCAAATCCAATGGACGGCTTAGATTACAATTAGATAGATGGCCTAGATTGTGCCACCCCAGCCCTAACCCTAAAAACCGCCACCAAGAAGAATGGGGCAATAAATGAGCAATTAATGTCCACCATCTTCTAGAAGGCTCTTGTTTGTAAACGCGTTCACACTGTTCTTCCTAACTGCAAACTGGATGAGTCTGATCATTGTGGCTTCAACTTCTTGAAAGGGTATGGCAGGCACGTTCTCGATTTGACTCCAAGGCTGTAACTTTTTAACCTATTTGATGGTGATTTTCTCCTTCCTGCCATTGCATCTTGAGTTGTACGAAGCACACTGGAGAACATCTTTTGGGTCATTGAAGGACCTTACACTTAAGGAGAATTTCTCTGCTTTGCTCTTTAGCCCATTCCGTTGTCATTCTTTAACATTTAAGCCTTTTGTTCACCCCTCATCCTTACCCTTGAGGGCGTTTTAGTGCTTGAAGATGACTCTTTAACGCCTAGGTCTTCATCATTTCTCCATCCTCATCCAGAAGGATTCTCCAATCCTGGACTCGACCCGTTCTCCTTTGCCACTCACCTTCCTGAGCTAAGTGCATACTGGGTCAACACTTAGCCATTTCTTCCAAGTACACACTCCACCTTCCCAAGTCATCATGCCTTGGCCTTGGTGTTCACCCTGCAAAACAAGCAAGAGAAGAGCATCAGAACACTTCATAATATAAATTCACCTCACTTACCCGATCTCCATGTTTTGATCCCCAATGTCTGAGTGGTCTCCGGATCTAATAGGGTTCGTCTTGTTTCTCTGGCACAACTTTTTCCTTCTTCATAGCTTTTCATCATGGGCACGTTAAATATCCTGAAAGCTAGGGCGTATATCACCCTGATGTTTGAGTTTCACTTCATCTTCAACTTCCCATGCCTTAAACAAATTTCCCCCTTTTTATCTTAGAAATAATTTATTTCCTCTAGAAAATTCATCAACCAAGCGCCAGAGTGAAAATCTTCACTTTAAAATCTCCAGTGAGGTGTGGAAGATTTCAAAATCACTTCCTTACTAAAAATGTCCAGTACCCAGAAGAAAATTTCCCTCAAAACGTGCAAAATTCATGTGTCTATAAACGAAGGGGGTCATTTAATTTTTTGAATTTTATACCTTAGAAAATATTTTGTCACCAAAGTTCATCTTACTTCTCCTCTGGGTGTGCTTTTTCTTGTTTTGCCTTAGAAAATTTATCCACCTGCCTAACTCATGAAGGGCGCATTTGAAGTACATTGCCTCTAATTCCACCATTCAAAAATATCTCAAGTCATCACCTTGATGGGCGCATTTGCTAGGGTAGGAAGGAAATTTCCACGCCTTAGAATATTTTCTAGGCTTCCATCTTGACTTGGCGTATTTGTAGGGTTGAACTTCCATTTCATGACTTAGCAAAATTTTCAAACTAACATCTCATTCAAGGAGGGCGCATTTTAGGGGTCATGCTGACTTTTCCATGCCTTAGAAAGTTTTCCATCTTCCCCATTCCTCCTAGGGCGCATTTGGCTAGTGGTGGAGGAACTTTTCCACACTTAGGCATTTTTCTTTCTACCTCCTTCAATTTGGGTGCATTCTTGGGGTGGGCAAGGAACTTTCCTTGCCTTAGGCATTTTTCCACACTTCCCTCACAAAACTTAGGCGCATTCTCATGATGTGGCTTCCAGTTTATCAACACTTAACAAAATCTCTTGCCTGTCTTCCAAATTTGGGCGCATTTAGGGGTTTGTGAGGGAATTTTAAATACTTAGTAAACTTCTCAAGCATCTCCTCTCAAGGGTGCATCCAAGGCGGTCAACAGGAACTTTTTCATACTTGAAAACTTTCTCTCCATCCATTCTCCTCCTTGGGCGCATTTTAGGGGGGGAGGAGGAACTTTTGAACACTTAGAATATCTCTCTCATCCTTGAGCTAACTTCATCTTGTGTGGTGGGCGCATTTGGAGGGGTGAGGAGGAATTCACAATGCCTTAGAATATTTTCTCACCACCTTCTCAAGACAGGGCGCATATGACTAAGTCTTCTTCCATTTTCACTACTTAAATTTTTTTTTATTCCATCTCACCAGCTGCCAAGGGCGCATTTGACCCCCTCTCCTGCCATTTTCCAACACTTAGAAGAATTTTGAGGTAACATCTCATCAAGGGTGCATTTTCAAGGTGGTCCTGCCAGTTTCTCATCATTTAAACAAATTTCCACCTTCTCCACAGGCTTGGGCACATTTCAGGGGGTGTGAGGAAATTTCCAAACACTTAGAAAAAAAATTCCAAGTCCTCCTTGAAGTTGGGCGCATTTAAGGGGTAGAGGAGGAATTAACAACACCTTAGAAAGTTTTCTTCACCCTCCAGCAAACTTGGGCGCATTTCATGACCCCAGCAGGAAGTTGCCAATACTTAGGACATTTTCCAACCTTCTCCCTCACACTGGGCACATTTGAGGGTGTGAGGAGGAATTTCTTCACTCAACAATTTTTTTCTCCAAGCCAACTTCTTCTTGAGGGCGCATTTAGGGGGCTGAGCAGGAATTAGCAATGCCTTAGAAAATTTCTTCCAATCTAGCTTCTGGCATGGGCGCATTTGAGCCAGGCAACAGGAATTTTTCACTTGAAACTTTTCAATCCTTCAACTAGTCTCATCTTGGGCGCATTTCACAGGGGGTGAAGGAATTTGTTCAAACTTAGACATTTTTCTGGCTTGCTCGCTCCTGTTTACTATATTTAGTAAGTTTCTGATTTTCATTTCTCTGAAGCTTGGATTGATTTGGAATTTTCACCACAGGATCCTCATGACCTAGTGAAGTTGTTCACACTCTCATCTCGTGCTGACTTGCTATTTATAGCATGTTTCAGAAATGCCTTACTATAAATAGTAAGTGCTCGGATTGCCTTCAAATTTCACCAATGGAATCCTTGAAAGATACTGATCGCAGTGGGATACACCGGTTTTCGGAGATTCTGGCGTTTGACCCCTCATTTTGGGTCCCGAAGCTAGAAACCCTAGTCTGACTTGCATGTTGCTCAAACGATCTCCATTTGACCTTGTTTCTGTTGCGTGTTTCTCTATTCATGATACTGAAGTGTTGGGCAGCTGCCGGAGTGATCCTGCTAAAAATAGTAAGTCCCTGAAAAAGTGACCAACTCTGCTTGCATGTCACATCACTGCATAGCTCTTGAAAAACCCATAAAGAATAACCTGACATGCGCTGAAAAATCCTGCATACAAACCCTAAAAATAGCCTCTGAAAATAGCTCTTGAAAAAGGTCCTGATCCTGGTTTGCATATATATCATCGCTGCTTTAGAAAAACCTACAAGAATATCCTCCCGTGAATGCGAGGAAAATTCCAACATGCAAACCCTAAAAATAGCCTTTGAAGGCTGAGTGCTAAAAGTTATCATCTCATCTTGCATGTTATATCATCGCGTAGGTCTCAAAAAACCCAAAAAATATTCTCCAAACATGCATTGAAAAACTTCGCGTGTAAACCCTAAAATCAACTCCTGAAGGTGAACTAGCTAAAAATAGAAAGTTGTCAGTTCTGGCTCAAATTTTGCAGACAAGCAGCTTGACGCATCCTGGATGCAGTGTGACGGATAAAACTTCAAAAGTACTGAGAAAATGTCCCAAATTAGGTACTTACTAAAAATCAGAATTCAGTGAAATTTTGTTGGGGACCTGCTGGAAGCTTATGGACTGCAGTGTCGGGCTCAAATTTCAATTTACTCACTCCATTTGACTTCAAACTGACTGGAAAAATTTAAAACCCTAATTCTCAGACTCAGCCAAAATTTCAATTCAAGCTCAAGGATGGGCACATCCCCGAAGGGCAGACAGCAGAAAGAGACAGAGAGAGAGAGAGAGAGAAAACCAAAGCCAAAAGACGAGGAATGGAGCAAAAATTAGGGGGTCCCCATTTTAAATGGGGTGATGTGTGAAAAGGTCACAACAGGTCCAATAAAACCCTCAACTCACCAATCCAAACAAAAAGATTTTATTCTATGTCAATTTACATTGTTTTCTTAATTGTGCCATATTAGTATTGCCTCCAAAAATTACTTGAAACAAAGACTTAATCATAAAACTAGTTACTACAGTATCCTGTATGCCTCATTGATCGATCAAAAACAATCATACCAATCACATTACTGAACATACATGACAGCTAAAAAGCAATGTGCTTTCCAGTTGCCACAATAATGAGAAATCTTATATATTTTTTGCTCTAGCCAGCTCCCTTGGGATTTAGGTTTGTGCGCTCTCAGTTTAGTAATTAATACAGTAATCATAAGAATTTATCCAATTAAATATCAGGGGGACTCAGTGCAAAAACATGGCTTACACATTCATCAATCCGAGCTCCAAAGCACAGCCTAATGAACGGTCTACAAGCTGCTCATAGAGCAAGAATAATGTTAATTATTTGACAATTCTGTAAAACGAATGTTAATTATCTGTAAAATATTAAATACATACTATATAATTAGAATCATACCTTGCTGTTGATTTCAAGTCCAAGAAAATTCAGATGCTCATATATTCGAGCCATTCTCAAGGAAAAAAGGCCATTACCTATTCATAACAACATAATATTGTTAGAAGAGATGAACAAAGATCTTTACAACCATCCATGAGAATATAATTGGCTATGCATCCTAGAGTTTAGTATTGTTTGCAGTCCTGATGATGGGTCACAAAGTGTGGCCCATAATTCCCATGAAACTCCTATGCAATTATTTCCTGAGATATTTCTCTGAACATTATGTACTATGGAAGTTTGATGTCTCAAACTTAAAATAAATTTGGGCCACTAAATTACTTCCAGTCACTTGCAGATACTTGTTTTTGGACACTGGAAGAATCCCATAATTGGTTCTGATTTAGAGATTCTCAGCTTCGCATGCATGTGTAGTCCCTACCTAGGCAAGGTAATGCATGTCCCAGTGACATGATGTAGTGTCCCCTTCGCAGCAGCCTCGCAGAATGCTAACCCCGTGAGTTCAAGGCACAACAAGAGAGTTCGTTTACTTAATTATTTATTATTGCCTAAGTATCAAGTTGATTTAAAAGGTGATATTAAATAATTAATAAAACATGATCATAAAGTGACTTTGGTGAAATATTTAAAATATGGCTTTATAAAGTCACTTTATAATTTGGGGTGGGAAAATAAGAATAATGTTAATGAGAAAATAAAATATAATATTTTATTATTATTTTATTTTTCCACTCACAATGCTGAAGTAATTTTATAAAGAAGTCAAGGAGGGGGACGACTTGGGAGTTATAAGGTGACTTAGTGAAATAACTTTAAAGCGACCTTATGAAGATTATAAAAGTGACTAAAGTAAATATTTCAAAAAGGAAAAGAACTATATTCAAAAGCCACTATATTTTTGAGTGGCAAAATACAAAGGGAAAAAGAGAGAAACATTCGACACTTTTGAATATGCATATCTTTCTCACGGAGACAAGAACAAGCTCTTCTGGTTTGTAAGAAAAACCCTATACCTCTCATTTCGGCTGTGAGACATCAGCCCTAGTTGGGAAAAAATGGTGAATATTGAGATTACAAAGCAAGGCAAATTTCATTTCAGTTGTGGCGCAGCTGTATGATGTTCAGAATGGGACGTCTTTCCTTCAGCCATCAAAACGAGTTTGGGAAGTATTCAAGGAGAAACGACTTTCTTTGTGGCCAGTTGAAGGGTTTCTGTGGAAGGAGAGTCTATTTCTGATCTGGGCGCTTTCAATAAATATATTTCTGAGGTGGATACCACCACATATGGGGGTCGTTTTGGTATATGTCTGCCTGGCGTGAGTTTTTGGAGTTCAGTCGCTGCCTTTTCTTTGCATTTCAGAAGTGCCTATAACTTGCTTTGGACGTCTGGACCTCTGTATGGCGTTTCTGGAGTGGGTAGAGCTGAGTATCTGCTAGACGTGACAATTATTGGTGGATTCCAGATTCAGAATCATCTGCTGCAAGCATTCAGGTTATCCATGACTTACAGGTCTGAGCATTGAATGTATTTTGTTTGGTAAATGTTGGAAATGTTTAGTAGGAAAATTACTCTCCATTTCTGGGCAATGTATGTGTGAAGTCTTATGCACATGATGTAAAAATCAGACATTTCTATGATCAGAAAGATTACTGTTATATCCTTCTATAAATGGCTTCCTAGTACGGCTCTCATAACTGTTATGTCTTGCATTTTAAATACTTAGTGGTCATTCTTAACTTCTATACAACACTGGGATAACTTTAGTTCAAGTATCATTCTTGAAGTCCATCTGCTGTTCAAATTGCAATCATTTTCTCAGCATCATTTCTAATTCTGAGTGTAGTCAAAAGGAAACTCAGAACTTATTTTGTTTGCTGTTCAACTCTGAGTGTCAGTTTGTGGGAGTTTGGGGTAGTCATGGCTATCTGAGTTCTGTATGGTGTTATTTATGCTGTATCTGAGCTAGGCGTGGCGCATACCTCTTGTAACGTGCTGATATAAATTTCTGTTAAGTCCATTAAGGTTGTTGTTCAAATCTGGGTCAATATACCTTGTGATCAGACTTGTCTAGGCTCAGAAATTAATGGAATAACCGCTGTCATAGCCTCCTTAATGGTGCCATGTGATGCAATGTAATTCTATGAAGAGTGTAGGTCAACTGGGGTTTAGTGAATGGTGTTACATGTCTGTTTCATTCATTGAACCCTTATTTATCAGCCCTTTTTGTACTGCTGTTCATGAAATGCCAAAACCAGTGATACGTTCAGTCTTGCATATGAATGTTTGTTGAAGACCATCAACTTCTATCATATCAAATACCCGGAAAATCTTATTGTTCAAATTCAGTTTATGTTTACTTAATTGTCAAATGTAATATGTCATATTAAGTAGTTGTAAAAAAATTCGTCAATATACCAAGGGACTCTACACATGACACAATGACAACTTTGTTTTTATATCCAAAACCTCCCCTCCTCACTGCACATGGAAAAATATTACTCATTTTCTTTTAAATAGTTTGTTGGTCCCAGGCCCCTAGTGCAGATCATTTACAATGTATAATGCTTTTGAATTTTGATCTACCTACAAACTTTATATAGACTAAGTGAGATCTACTATTGGTTAAACATTACTAAACTTTAAGCTTATTTAACAACTTCAACACATTAGTAAGGAACAACATCTCACATTAATCTTCTGAAACATAGACATTAAACAATATATTGCCATAAATTACACAGCAGGTAATTCACAAATAACACAGTATGTAATCTCAAATCACAAACCATTGATATTAATATTTTAGCAACAAGGGGAGACCACCAGCCCTCCATAAGATTAACTTCACATAGAGTCCCTATGGAACTCATTCGCCTGTGCCACAAACACACCTTCCTTTGAAACTTTCTTATCCAAGCTGCACAAGAACTGACAATAACCTTCTAACTGCAAAATTGACCATTATCATTGATTTTTGAAACTAATACCTTTCAAGTATCATATCTATAATTTGACCATTGTTCTCTTGTCCAAGCTATATTATACTTAAATAACTAGACCATTTTAAATTGAATAAAATTGCACACAAGTGAGAAACTTTTATTAAATTGTAATATTAAGCATCATCCAAAGGAAAAATTTCAATCTTGGATGGCATAGATTTGAATGTATGATGATATAAGGTAATTACACCACAAATCAAGCATATGATTCATATTCTAGGTGAATTAATTACAGATCAATTCAGAAAGATGTGTGTATACCACTTCCAATATCAACAACCAAAGGTTGTGAGGGATTCTGAAAAATTCCTTTCCAATCAAGCTTCCTAGGGTATGCCTGCAGCGTGAACAAGAAAATAGAAAATACATCATCTCAAGAGATTTTTTAAGTTTGTAAATAAATTGTGAAATTATCTAAAACTTATAATATTCTAAAATGCAGAGTGTTTTCTCTAAGAAAAATTATATCATATATCAATCATCAACTTGAACATCCAGTATTTGTCAAAAATTACTTGTTTTTTACTGTGCAACTAATCATCTATCTGACTCTAGCCCTTTTCCTTTTGTAACACATTACCTTCTAGCAGCCATCTATTTACTAACAAAACAAGTGGCATCAATGATAACTTACAAGGACCATATAAATTAGAAACACTCTCGCATTGTACTGTTAAAACAAGTTGTATCAATAATAGTTTACAAGGCCCATATGACTGAGGTAAGTGTTTAAACTTCTTACCTATAAATTTCAGCTTCTCTTGGAAAACATTGGTAGCCTCCTATTCTTTCCACCATGTATTCAATCCCTTTTCAATATCAATCTGATTTTGCTTCATAGATTCAAGCAAAGAGCTCATTAGATTACTAGAAATAGCCATGATGCCCACTATAAACAGTCGCCCAACTCTCCTAATTTGGACTTACTCATTTTCATTTTATTCACTCACAGCTTCTCGTTATTCTTCATCAGCCTTTGCTATTTGTCATATGTGTATTATCTTGTGATCTTATATGTTCAGTTTGCAATTACTGATTGAACAATGTAAGCAGCCATTCTTCATAATTCTAAGTGACCATAGTTATCAGATAGTGTTCACATTTCTATGAGTTACTTTTATCTTGGAGAGAAACGTATTCTACCCAAGGAATACGTCATTTCTGCTAGTGATTTCTAAGAGTGAAAAAGAGTGGAGTTAGTGAGGAAGAATTGCCTAATTCTGAGAGAAGAATGCTTTCAACAAGAAAGGGAGTGAGAGATGATTTGGGAAGCAGGGTTAAGCTGAGCAACCAAAGGAGAAGGCTTCCTTGTAATCAGTATTTGGGAAAAGCGTTAACAGGCATGGGGTTTCTTCTTCTTGTCATTTTAAAAGGGTTTACTATATTTTCTATGCTGCATGAAATGTATTTTTTGTTTGAGCTATAGAAGTATTTAATATTGCTTTTGGAAAAGGGAATTGAATCCTTTAGGCCGCTTTTATAATGTTTTCTTAAGTACTCCATGATAGGAGAGATCGCTTGACACAAGCAGTTAATTATACTGGATATGTCGAAAGAGATTGCTTGACATAGGTATTTAATCATGCTACATGTAGTACAACATAGGTATTTAATTATACTAGATATGTTTGAACATGGGATGGAATGTGTTTATATTTACTCTCTAGTAAGAGATGAGTGTGGTTTTTAGTTAAGTATATACTAGGCTTGATTTGAATGCAAGAGTCACTTGAGGTACACTAGCTAAGTTATTAGATTAACTCAGAAAGCTTGTGTTACTCCTAGGATAAACATGGGAGCGGGCTTCTGTACTTACTTGCTTAATAGATTCATTACTAGTAGATTGTTTTGAAGATAGGGTATCTGGGATGACGGACTATCCAGAGAAAGATATACCCAGCTTGTGTACTTACTAGTTGAGTAGGTTATTACCAAGTAGATTAGTTTGTTGTAGGTTAGTCCGGGGTGACGGATTTACCCATTGAAGGACAATACCTATGCGTAGCTAAAGATAGCCTTAAGTCAAATCGGCCCTGAATAGTGTATGTGACATATGACCCTCAGTATAACATACTCAATGAAACACTTTGATCAAAGTAGTGCAATGTATGACATCCACTTAGACTGTGTGATGCTTGAGACTACACTGTTAGTTCACCGTGATCCCATATTACATGCTAGTTCGAGAGTTGTCGGATTGCACAGGTTCTATTTATGTAGGACACAACACTGTGCTCAGTTGGTTGTCATTATCACTTACTCTACCAATCTCTTCATCGAAGGGAAGGGCCATCTATCGAATGATAGATGTGCGGGGGACCGCATTATGAGTCCATGGTTGGCGGAAAACTGCCGGAGTATGCTTCTCCTCCATAGCAGGCGACCGAAGAACCAAGATTTGAAAAGGACGGATTCCTGGACCGTCTTACAGCTATTCGTTCTAAAGCTCATTGGAGCTATGTATGTAAAGGTATGTATTCTTGTTACTTGAGCTTGTGAAGTTATTGTAGTGAACTGGAATCTTTATTGTAATATGATATGGCATCTTGTACATATATTTTCAATAAAAGAAAGAGAAAAATTTATTGCAATGACATGTTAGCACGTTTATCTACTCGTATGATGTAAATTTAGAAATTTTTACTGTGCTGAAGGGTTGGCACGTTACACTCTTTCATTACCCAGTACGGAGTTACAACAATATAGTGAACAGTATAAAGCAACCATTTCATGCAAAATTGACTCAACAAAACTTCATACATGGTCATGTAAATCTAATACTCAGTTTGAGCAGCAATAGTATATCATTTCTAGACTTAAATAGAATTATACTGAGCCAAGCTAATGAGCAGATAGGAAATGCCTTGGTTCAGAAATGTATTACAGTGACAAAATACATGCCCAGAACTTGCTATAGCAGACTGTAATTTGTATTTACAACAATTTCAAATCATATATATATATATATCTATTGCAGAAGAGCGGGATTCGCTACTCACGAGTTCTCTTCATTCAGAGAGCCTCATAGGGCGAACTACCCTCAACTACCTTAGGAACAACGGCGAGAGTTTTAGAATCCGAAAGAGCAGGTCACAGAGATTTTCTAGACAAACTGACAAGCTCTCGACCAAAGGACGTTAGCGCAGAATACGGACGAAAGTGCGGCGCGTTGTCGTCCCAGAGGCGTGCTGACATCTCGTACGGACCAGAGAACGAGTTTATCACAGGAAATGCCTAAATGACTGCTAGCTATCTGATTACTAAGAATTTACAAAATACGATGAAATAGTAGAATGCAATAGAACTGAAATAAAGTGAAATAAGAATGTTAGAGATAAGGAGAAGAAAGGAAATAAATACTTACAACCACGCGAGTGATGAAGCCTCCACCAAACGAATGTCTTCAAAACCTGCGTTTGCAAGATCTGGAGAGAATGTTAGGGCTGTATAGGGGTTTGCCTCAATCAAACCCCCGTTTTGGTGTTTCCACCTCCACGAACAACCAAGTTAGAAAGAGTGTAACCGAAATGGATAATAGCGTGTGGTGAAAGCAAAACCCGCTCAGGAGTAGAACCCGCACCACCAAGAGTGAGTGATAAAAGCAATGCCTGCTTGAGGAGGAGAACCCGTATCACAAAAGAGGTGATAAAAGCAATCCCCGCTCAAGGAGGAGAATCCGTATCACGAAGTAAAAATGCAATAAGAAAGGGATATGGAATCCAATAGATCTGCAAAAGGGTGTTTTAAAGGGAGCTTGGGAGAGCTTGAAGCTGCTACAACAAGCTATATGAAGCTATGCAAGCAAAAGTTGAAGTGTAGGCCTTCTAAAGCCAAAGCTGGAGTGAAGCTGAAATTAGAAGAGTGGAGCTAGAAATGGAGGAAGAGTCACAAATGAAGTGAAAGAACATCTTTTAAAGAGAGAAAAGAAACAAAAGGAAGCTTCACGCGCAGTTACAAAGCATCTCGAGCTGTTACCACCGACCAAAGGAGGTGACAAGTGGAAAGCATGCTCGAAAATAGTCGTCTGAACGTTGAAACATCGCAGGAAGCTAGCGCAGCACGCTAGTGTCCGGACACGTCACGCTACAAAATGACACGAACCGAAAAGACACAAAGTCCGATGGAAAGCTGACATGCAAGGGTAGCTATTGAAAAGGGGGGTTGGAGCATCCTAAGAAGGGAAAAAGACTAATGCAGGGGCTAAAATGAGCCTACTCAAGATGCTAGGGGAGTGGACACTAAAGCGGACAAAAGAATGTATGTGAAATTGCAAGCGGTGCAATTTTATGACTATACATATATATATATATATATATATATATATATATATATTTGAAAGTCAATACAAACTAAGAACTCCAACCTGGGTTATGCGTTGGAACTAAGTATGGTTGTTAGCAGTTAAATGGCAAACTTTAGCCTTGGATAATGAAAGCAAACAGCTTCAAGACCCTCCTAGACCCTCCCGTCAGCCTTGGTCCGATCAGTAACTCCACTAACAATCCATAGACTAGTAAAACAAGCTCACATCCAGCTTTAGTGATGCTCAATGACCTTCATAATAGCAATATGCAACCCTAGACTCCACGTGCAGGGTTTTCAATGCAAATACATAGGAATAAAGAAGCGCCCAGGTCAAAAGTTTCACATTCTACCCAAATAGGACCTCACGCCCTTGTCATTGAGTGCTAAACCATAACGTTGAAGGTCTGAGTAACATACACGCCCAGGTACTAGTCTGAAACCACTATGAGAGTTGGCGCCTAGATTCAAATATAAATATGGCCTACAACCTGTTGGTGTACGTTTTATCATTCACCAAACATTTAGAATAAAATGTCAAGGACACTCTACCCTCTCTTGAACAAAATCACTACATGTGCCAAGATTGCAAGAAAGACCACACGGCAACTCCAAGGTTTATATGTGCGAACGGGCGACTTTATGTTGGATAGCTTCGTTGGTTATGTATGCTAAAATCCAAGGGGGACTTACACTAATAAATCATTCATAAGCTAGGACTTAGACGAATTTGACAGTAAATGCTCTTTTTCTTTGTAATGTCCCCTTCGTAGGCAGTACAGTTGTTTCAGGGGTTAGCCTATCATTCAGATCCTCGTAGGCTGACAGATGTGTTTAGAGGATCACTTGAGGCAGTTATCCAGAGTTTAGGAACATTACTCCAGCAGTTGATTCAGGTTTGGGCCTTGGCAAACTCTTACAGAGTGATTTTTAGACACTTACTATTTATAGTAAGTCAGGCGGACAGGGGTTACTATTTCTGGCAAGGCACCTGGTTCAGTTGGTCAGTTCAGTTTCGACTCAATTTGACAGTTTGGTGAGCAGATAGTGAATATCAAGGCATTTAATGATATCAGGAGAAATATTTAAGTTGGGACTTGTTGTGACCTTTTCACACATCGCCCCATTCGAGATGGGGACCCCCTAATTTTTGCTCCGTTCCGGTCTTTTGGCTTGGGTTTTCTTCTCTCTCTCGCTCTGTCTCTTTTCTGGTGTCCGTCTTTCGGGGGGTTGTGTCCGTCATTGAGCTTAAACGTGAAATATTGGCCAAGTCTAAAATTAGGGTTTCATCGTTTCTGGCCAATTCAAGGTCGAGTAAAGTGAGAAAATTGAAAATTGAACTTAATATTGTTGTCAGCAGACATCCAGCAGGCCTCCAGCCAATTTTCATCAGATTCTAAGATACTTACTATTTTTAGTAAGTCCGCCATTCAAGGCAATTCTGTCGCCTATTTTGAGATTCGGATCATCACACCGCATCTCGTGAGGTACAAGGCCGCTTCTACGCCAAATTTGAGCAAAACGGACGAATTTACCATTTTTAGCGCAAATCGCCTGTGGCTAATTTCGTGGTGCGATGCAGTTTTCTTTGCATGTTCGTGATATATTCCTTCCGGGTTTTTCGAAAATCTCTTAAACGCATATAACATGCAAGTCGAGATGACCACTTTCGTGATTCAAAATTCTCCTCGGCGGCCATTTCTCTTTAGGGTTTGCATGTCGCCTTTTGCCGTCGCGATTCCCCGCTGGTTTTTCGAGAGTCACATGGTGTGACATGCAAACGCAGGATTCTCACTCGCAAGGAACTCTATTTTTAGCGTGTGTGTCCCTACCGCTTCCCCAAAGGAAGTCAGATCACGAACATCAGCAGTTGTCGCGTAAACGAGTAAACGTGGAGATCTTTTGATACGATGCAATGCAAATTAGGGTTTCCAGCCTTCGGAGCCTAAAAATAGGCATCAAAAAGTCAAATCTTCAAAACTGATAAATCCATCGCTTTATCACCGCTCTTCAAGCTATCCGCCGGGTGAAATTTCAAGTCAAACGGAGTAACTTTACTAATATAGTAAGTCAAATTGGAAACGCATAAAATAGTGTATTGACACCATATACACCAAATTCAGAGAACTTACTATAAATAGCAGGGCACGTAAGCTGGCGAGGATGATGGAAAATTTGTCTAAGTCTGGAACTTCGTCTGGCAGGCATGGAGAAATGCGCCCATCTCAGCTAGAGGCATGAAAAATTTCTAAGTGTGAGTTTATCCACCACCCAGGGCAAAATGCGCCCAAGGCAGGAAAGTCAAAGAGAGTCAAAGGTTTTCGTCCTGCTCAGGGGTCCAAATGCGCCCAAAGTGAAAGAGGGAAAAAGCTTAAAAAGTTTCTAAGGCATGAAAATCCGCCTCACACATCAAAATGCGCCCATCCTTCACAAGCATGGAAATGCGCCCAGAATTCAAGGTGGTCAAAGCAAAGTCAAACATGAAAATCCGTCTCACACATGAAAATGCGCCCAAGGTTCATGTTTATCCTTCTCATGCATCAAAATGCGCCCAAGGTGGAATAAAGTCAACAAGTCAAAGGAAATTCGTCCTCCTCAAGGGGCAAAATGCGCCCAAACTTGTCCATGTGAAGACAAAATTTTGGAAGGTGAAGGGTCACCCAAAGATGTTGGAGATTTCATCCTTCACAAGTATGGAAATGCGCCCAACTTGCATGCTCGTCCTCCTCACCCTCCTAAATGCGCCCAAATGAGCTCACATGAAGACAAAAAAACGGAAGTTGAAAAGTCACATGAAGGCATTTGCAAGTTCGTCCTCCTCCTACAAGGAAATGCGCCCATGTTTGGATTGTAAATGGTAAATACAAGTGGTAAATAAGGTGAAAAGTGTTACCTAGCATGGTGAAGGCTTGTACGTTATCCTCCTCCACACTTAGAATGCGCCCAAGGGGAGTTAAGTGAAGTATGCGCCAAAAGTAGGGGAGTCATAAGGTGTTAAGGATATTTTCTAAGGCTTATGCTAAGCGTTGAAATATCCCAAGGCATTAAGAATAAAATGTTAAGTGTGATGTGCGCCAAGAGTAAGGTTGATATAAGGCATGGAAAATATTTCAAGGTGTTGAGAGTTAAAATGAAGTGTGCGCCTAGGGAGTTATATGGTGATTTTAAAAATCTTATAGGCGTTGAAATGTTTTGAAGTATGCTAGGCGCCTCAGGGGAAGAAACAAAATATTTTCTAAGTGTTAAAAAATTATCTAAGGCGTTGGGCTTTTAAATGAATTTTTTTATTTTCCAAGTGTGAAGTGATATGGGATGAAGTGAGAATAAAATGTACAAGGCGTGCCGGGAATGAGTAAATTCCTCCAAACGAAGTTGATAAAAAAATTCCTCTCCACTGGCAATCAAAATTTTCTAAGGCAAGTTCTCAAAATGCAAAGAGATGATTTAAATATTTTCTAAGGCAAATTTTGTTTTCCTTGGAAAATACGCCTAGAGCTCCAAGTTGATGAAATTTCTCAAGAGCACGAGCAACTCTTCTCAGTGATGGAGCCAGAGACGATGGTATTTCAAGTTCTCAAATTTTTCAAGAAGTCAGAGCAACACAGAGTGATCACGGGCGAAGAGCGAATTTAAATGATGGAAATATATTTTTCTAAGGTTCAAAATTGAAAAATTAAATGAACCCGTTCGTTGGGTACCCATCGATTCGAGGCATTCTGAAGAAAATTTGCTTCTGGGTACTGAATATTTGTGATGATGAATGGATTTCCAAGTCTTCTGAGCTTCGCCGACACTTTTTCAGTGAAGAATTTGATCAGTGCTCGAATGGTGAATTTTCCTAAGGGAAAATTTTAAATTTTCTAAGGCAAATTTGAATAAAATAAGTTTTCAAGATGAATTTTCTTCGAATGATGAATCTGAAGGGAGTTGCCTAGATAAGTTTGTTTAAATTCTTCGAAGATGAATTTTCCAGAGCAGATGATGAAGTTAAAAAGTTCGAATTCAAGTGACAGAGCTCCGGCTGGTGAGTTAAAAGAAGATGAATTAAATCAAATTTTCGAAAGTAAAATCTAAAACGCCAGTCAAAGTCAAGTTTCTAGAAGAATAATATTCCCGACGACTGGAGACAAGTGTCAGAAACATCAGGGAGGGAAAATTCGAATTTTTGAAGTGGAGTAGTGGAGTTTAATGGCACTGGCTAAAATTAACTTCTTCTAGAATTCAAGTTTTAGCTATAAAATGGAGAGGTTTTTCACTTGTTTTCACAGCTGGAAGTCGAACTTGCTCTAAGGGTGAAGCATTGCAGTGAGTTGCTGAAGCTTGAAGGAATTTGAATGTTGCTGAGTTGAGAAAGGACGCCTTAAGTTGCTGAAGTTTGAATTTTGCTGAAGAGGTACGCCTTAAGTTGCTGAGGCTTGAAGGAATTTGAATGTTGCTGAGGAGGTGCACTTGGGAGTTGATTAAATTTGTGCTGAGAGAAGTACGCCTTAAGTTGCTGATTAAGGAAGTTGCTAGCTGCTGAAGAGGTACGCCATTAAGGGAGTGTTTGCTGAAGATCATAGTTGCTTGAGAAGGTACGGCTTTGAGGCTGAAATCTGATTTGTTAAGTAGAGTTGAAAGGAACGCCTTGTATTGAGTTGAAATAGTTGAGAACTTTAAAAGTACGGACTTGCAAGTGTGAGATTGCTGGTTTGAAGTGTAAAGTCATAGAAATTAAAATTGCTGATTGCTGATGCAAGGTCATTCAATTTGCTGATTGTGAAGTGAAGTCATCAGAGTTCACTTAGAAATCTGTTCTAAGTGTTGGAATTCGAATATATTCAAGAGAAGAAGCTGAGGTTTGCAAACACGAGAGATATTGCAGCTTCTAGAATTCAACTGCAGCCCCTATATCATGCCTTATTTTATTTTATTAAATTGCTGATGAATGTTTGTTATGTTGCAGATGGTCAGCGGTGGACAACCGGAAAGGACAATAATGGTGCTCCGTAGACAAGTCAGGATCAAGAAGCAGAGTCGAAGTTTATTTCAAAATTTGGGCAGGATTAGCGGACTTATAATTTGGAGCTCTGTCAACACAGGAGACTAACTCAAAACGAATATTTTAGGTGGAAGTCATCGGGCTTGGTCCTTAAGCACAACATCGTCCATGATGGATTGTATGCGAAATTTCTTGGTTTTAAAAACCAGCTATTAGGTGTTAATTTGATGATGGAGTCTCAAAGCTATTCACGAGAAGGAACACGATGCGATCATGTCACCCGGATAGCCAAGTGCTTGCCAATCTCCTCCGGCCATTGGTAAGAGCTTTTAGAGATCAGTGCAGGGCTTATGATTTACAAGTCCAGGGAGCGAGCGGAGCGGATGTATGCTTCTACTTTTGAACGATGCATGGATACAATTAACACTCACTGGATGAGCACTCCAAAGCCATCTCGTGCGAAGTTGCCAAAGCAGATCATAGCAGAGAACCTGAAACAGGAGTACTGTGATCTTATCATGTTGCTGAGCAGGGTTGGTGGTTGCCCACAGTCCTACATTTTTGAGCCTTGGATGTTTTATTACATCAACCTGGTGCTAGAGGGCAAGGATTACGTCAATTGGGCTGAGATGATCAGCGATAATATACATGAGCAGCTCCTGAGCTTGCGGAGGACTAAAACGTTTTACATGAGCTCCTACCTTATTTATATGTTGGCACGAATGACGAGGTACAGGAGGATTTCTTATAAAGAACCCATCGGTTGTGGCTCTCATCAATTCAAAATCCATGAGGCATGTACACAGTTGCACCTGTCAAGCACAACTTACTACAAGCGTGTCAACGATTCATTCACCATGTACATCACGAGGCTGCTTCAGGAACGGTTACACTACAGAATCTCTAGAAATGCACAGGAGCTGATTGAGAGGTATGGGTGCTGGTTTATTCAATTTCCGAGATTTTCATACATTAGGCTGCAAGGATTTTCTTCATACCCATATAGGCTGCCTAAGTACCCAACAGATAAGATAATAATGCTAGAGATATCTAGACAGTTGCTAGCCTTTGACAAAATCAAAGAAGAAAGGGATAAGAGTTTCCAATTGTGATGGAAACCTTCGGATGAGGTGTGTCAACCGATACAGTGGCTAGAAAATTTGAGAATGAGCTTCCGTTTTTATCATTCTCATATCATACAAGCCGGCGGCATTGCCAGTACACCATAGCCCAACATCAATTGGGTTACTGTCGATTCAAACATAAGGCCACCATTGAGGATTATTGGGTCGATGCAGTTGATGAGATTGAAGTGAGGAAGAGAATGTTCTCTAGGATGCCGATTACTCTGATCAGGGAGTGTGAGGTAGTTCCAGTTCCGGACCAGGTCAGCGAAGATATGGATGTAGTCCACCCGGATTATGCAGCAGTTCGAGATACTCCACTTCCACCTGTGGATTGGTCAGAGCCCGAGGTTGCTGATTTGGATACTCTATCCATCCCGGTTATGACATTCACCAGGGCATGGGTTGACAGGAAAGTGAACAGATTGAAAAGTAGGTCAATTGCTTTGACTTACAACTTGATGGGAGATCCGCAGGGGCCCACCGCGAAAGCAGTCCACAAGAGGACCCGAGTCGAAGAAATTAGTTCAGCGAGGCCTCCACGAGTCACAATAGCAGCACCCTTGGAACCGCACGTTCTCAAGCATACGAAGGAAGAATGTCTTTGTTTGTTGTCGGAAGGGTACGTAGTCAGTGCGGTAGATGCGGGATAATATTCAGCCTCCCTTGAGGAGGAGAGTCAATTGTGATGCCAATGTACCTGTTAGGATTGATCAGCGGGATGATGAGGGGACTATTATTGACCCTCAGTTTCAGCAGGAGTTAGAGGAGGCCATGAACGATGGCGATGATGATGATATAGTGTCAGGTGACACTCAGCCACTTGAGGACGATGAGCCTCGCCAGAATGAAGAAGTTGAACAGGTTAGAGAGGTCGAGGCACAGGAGCAGCAGCCCTTCGATATACTATATGAGGTGCCCGATTGGCTAAAGGATAGAATGAGAAGAAGCCCGAGTGAAGAGATTGATCCAGCAGTTGAGATGGAAGAATTTTTGAATCGGATCAGTGCTCCTCCACCGAAGAAGAAGGCAAGAAAAAATATTGAAGATCTCCCACTTGCGTGAGTTGAAACCACCATTACTCTTCCGCGTTGCTGTCCCGCGAGTGAGTGTGACGAATAAGCGGTTCGAGAGTATACTTGGTCACCACTTTCTGAAGTTTAGGGCATCTTGGTGCTCGGTGTTGAGGAGTGTGATAACTCCTTCCATGCCCTCAAGGATAGATTATTCAGGAAAGAAGGGAAGTATAAGAAGTTGAAACGAGAACACAAAGCCTTAGTTGGATATGTTCAGCAGTTGTCTCGTTCTCGAGGGCAGGATGTACCAGTGATAGAGCCTCCAGCAGATATTCCTAGAGAGTCGATCAGCGGCTTAGTAGAGTTGGGGAAGATGGCACAGGAGGCAGATAAATGGGTCACAGGAGTTCGTACTGAGACAGAGAAATTTATGGAGGACCTTGCCTCTGCCTTTCAGCAGGCCTCTACTATTATGGCACGGATAGATGCGGTGGATCATGCTTGGGGTGATGCCTCTATCTATCAGAGTAAGGTGATCCAGCGTCTTGAGGTGTTGAGGCATGTGCCATTCACGGTTGCTGATTGATGGAGAGTGTCATTGGTGAATGACGATATGATTTACTCACCGATTGGTATTCTTCGGCTATCCGCGAGTGGCTTCGATCACGGCCATGGCCAGTTCGACGAGAGGGGTACATAGGGCTGGCCAATATCATAGATGGAGTTGAACACCTTTGAAATTACATGTTGCTGAAGTGAATCTAGAGAAATAAGTTTTTGATAATTTGGGGGTTCTTTGGTTCCTTATTACAGCGGATGTTAAGACCTTTAATGCGGGGATGACTTTGGGGAATCGCGCTGCATTCTCCACTTTGATCAAGGAACCGCGCGGGACTCGTTAGTTGCTTGGAAAATCTTGTACAAAGGCCTTACCCGAACATTGATCATGGTGTTAGGGGATTTCGATTAGATTGTGTTCCACGATTTCAGCTCGGGGAGGTTGAGGCCGTGCTTCGCAGATTCGTGGAGTTGGCAATCAGAGAGAAGGAAAAGGGGAACACACTACTGGACGAGGATCTTCTAGAAGACTGAATATGGGCATTTATTGCATTTTCTATTTATGGGAGTGAGTGGGAATCTTTGAAGTTCATTTAATGTACCACTACCCATTCTGGCAATTTTTAGGGTTAGGGCTGAGGTGGCACAATCTTAGCCACTCTATCGATTGTAACCCTAGCCGTCTTTTGGGACTTGGCTATCTATAAAAAGGGGAGTCCCCCTCATTTGCCAAGAGCAGTAGAGATTAGAAATTGGTCGGAGATTAGATCGAGCTAGAATTGGGGATAGGGGATTTAGGCTAGATTGTAGAGCATTTTTGCATAATTTGGAGAAGAAGTTTTCCCTTTGAAAACTTTTGAAGGTGTTGTGTAACATTTTATGATAATAGATCTTTTCATTGATGATGGAATTCGTCTTGTCATGAAATGCTAGCAAGGTTTCTTCTTCCTTTCGTATCCAAGTAGCTTAGTTCATGCAAAGTAGCTTACTTCGGTGTGTGGTGTTTTATTGAAATAGCTTCGCTTTATTCCATACCACTAGCGGCTTGTTGATGATAAGTTCGCCTTGTGTGGTCGACTGGACATTATCTTGTGTTTAACTTCGGTTGTGGTTTACATACTTATATGCATTGTTCTGATGGTGTATGTATGTTAAATTATAACTTGAATACCTTTTGCTACCCCCTTTGAAGATTGCACCGATTTTGCTGAGGCTGTCCGACGGAGGCTAGGCGAAATCCGGTTGGAGTTTATTGAAACGAAGCCCCACATACCCTGCATTTAGAATAGAATATAAGTTTCTTAGGCCTTTCCCCTTTTACTTTCCGTACATTTCTTATTAGTCTTAGGAAAAGATACACATTGCCAAATCATACACGTGAGAATTCCCCTTCAAAATCCTACATTAGCTGCTGACTGCAAGAAATCTGGACAATTGTGTAAGTCCCCTCGTACGAACACAGCAATACACATCAACCAAACTGGGTCTATTCGCACTAAAGGAACCTTGGAGTTGAACATGCAAACTTTCTCGCAATCTTAGCGCATGGAATACTTTGATCAAGAGAGAACGGAGTAGCCCAAACTATTTTGTTCTTCGGCTGATTGGTGAGGTCACAAAAATCGCATCAACAAGTAGCAACTTGAAAGTATTACAATGTTGAAAAAAGCTCAACACCAAGAATGTGCTCTCCAACCCAAAGTGGGAATGGTGCTACCATATGGCGGAGGTACTATGAAAAGAAATGCAATGTTAGAAAGTAAACTCGACACCAAGCATGTGCACTCCAAACCCAAGATGGGGATGGCACTATCATATGGTGGAGATTCTATTGATGACAATGCAATGGTGAAAGTAACTCATTCATCAAGCATGTGCACTCCAAGCTCGAGGTGAGCTAGGCGCTATCATATGATGATGAGGATCTAATGCATTACAAAGAAGACTGAGTGAGGGCTAGTCTCTTCCACAACCGTGGGAATACAATGTAACTTAGCAAGAAATAGAAATGGCTGAACAGTACTACTGTAACAGCCTTACAATGAGAAGAGTTGCCTGCCAAAAACACTGAATTAGAAGTCTATCAATGCTGCAATATTATATAATGTCTCCCCAATGCACAACATGACTCCAATACTCAAACTCAACCCCAAAGACAAAATCTTACAATCTGATATGACTGAACAATGACTGAAAATGCATAACTAGCAACACTGTAACTCACTAAAATCATAACTCTCTCTAGACTTGTCCAAATGACATAAAATCTGATGCAAATGAACACTAAGAAGATGGCGACCAGATTCTAATCAGAAAATGACTCTAAAAACTTGTAAATTTTTTTCTAAACATTTGCCAGGTAGGACAGAATGGTACGACCCTCAAGAAGGGCGACTTCTTAAAAATTCATTTCTCCATCAAAAAATCTGCAACTTTAGGCAAAGGGTCACCCCTATCAAAGATACACAATGGAAAGATACCTAGAATGAAAATATTTTTATTTTTGAAGATATGAGTGAAACTTACAATCAGCTATGGCAAAACTAACAACACCAAAACTTCACTTGCTAAAACTGAACTACGAATGCAAGAAACCCAACTACAAATGCAAGGGACTCCATTACAAACTATTATCTCAACTAGTTGCTATCTCTCAAGCAAGAAGATGAGCCAATGCCAGGAGGTATGCTTTCCTTGAAGCGTGTGCCTGAAAACAATTCAGCAGCATAACGATATGGTAGACAAGGGATCCCAAATGAAGAGCAGAGGCTTGCTTATAAAGACTTGAGAAGAATCTTCTAGAAGCTTCAAGAAGGGCGCCCAAATTCAAATTCGACTTCATCTCTTTTCCCTCCAAAGATGGCGTCCTTTTTCATAAGGCAAATATTTCATCTTTATCAAAATTAATCTTTCCCTCAAGTAGGCGTCCCATTTCTCCAACAGATAATTTGGCCTTAGAAAAATATAAATTATCTCTAAATGAGATAATCACCCTTGAAGTACCCCTTTCTAAAACAACATAAAGTGATAAAGCTAGGCCAAGGAGTTAATGAGAAAACATAACATTAAAATATAACCTTATTTAAATCACTTATCTCTCCAGAAAATGCACCCAAAGGCCAAAATTCAAAATACCAATTGAACTGGCTAAAGAAGAGAGCCAACTGTATCGAAGCCAACAGGACTCCTGCAAGAAATAGAATTTACTAAAAATAGTAAATTCATGAAGTTGCTCGGATCACAATGCATGTCATACCACTACAAAGCTCTCTGAAAACCCAGAAAGAATCCGCAAACCAATCTCCAAACTTCAAGCAACAATCTCCACAAAAATAGGAAACCCTAATTTTCACCCTTTGAGTAGCCTACGGGTCTCCAGAATAGGCCAACGGTCAACTGAATTGCTCACAATTGAGAAGGGGATATTACAGTCTGCCCTCCCCGAGATTGCTTTCCCTCAAGCAATCGCAAGTCTGGATGTTGCAAAATCTCATCATTCTCCCAAGTTGCATCCTCCAAAGGCAAGTTCTTCCACTTTACCAAATATTCTTTGATCGTTCTTCTTCTCAAGGAACGCTCTCTAGAATTAATAATCACCTCTGCAATCAAAACCAGTTGTTCTTCGTCCAAAGGTGGTAATTGTGATGAAGCAACAACATTGTGTCCAAGTGCCTTCTTGAGGCGGGACATATGGAAGACATTGTGAACCCTGCTACTTGATGCTAGCTCCAACTCATAAGCTACTGCTCCAACCTTACTAATGACTTTGAATGGCCCATAGAAGCAAGGTTTGAGCTTCTCAACTCCACTCTTCTTGAAAGTAGATTGTCTATAAGGTTGCAGTCGAAGATAAACCATATCTTGAACCTCAAATGAACGCTCAACATGCTGCTGATCAGCGTACATCTTCTGCTGATTTTGTGCTATTTGAAGGTTATTTCTCAAGGACTTCAAAATATCTTGAATTTGCTGCAACTAATCCTTGGCTTGAGGGGCTTTGCTATCACCGAATACCAAATCAGCAAAGCTAAGAGCCTCATAACCATAGACAACCATAAATGGAGACATCTTTATTGACATGTGGAAGGATGTATTGTAGCAATACTCCCCTAGGTGAAGCCATTTCACCCATGCCCTTTGCTGCTTCGAGACATAGTTTCTAAGATAGCCTTCCAACCACTTGTTCACTATCTCCGTTTGTCCATCAGTTTGAGGGTGATAACTAGTGCTTGGAGTGAGCACCGTACCACTTATCCTGACGACTTCTTGCCAAAAAGTGCTTAGGAACTTGCTGTCCCTATCACTCACAATGTTTTTCGGCAACCCATGCAACCTAAACACTTCATGAAAAAGCAAATCTGCAACTTGAGCTGTTGAAAATGAGGTAGTGATGGCAAAAAAGTGAGTAAACTTTGTTAATCTATCCACTAAAACATAGATACAATCTTTTCCTTGAACTTTTGGCAACCTAGTGATGAAGTCCATTGATATGCTTTCCCACTTTTGGTTGGGAATGGGAAGAGGTTGCAGCAGACTAGCTGGAAGAGAATGCTCATTTTTGTTCATCTGGCAAGTGGGACACTTCTGGATGTAGCGTTGGACTTCCTCTTTTAGCCCTTTCCAAGAAAACCTCTCCCGAATCTACCTATATGTTTTGAAATAACCTTGATGACCAACAAGTGGGATGCCATTAAATGTCATCAAAATCTTCTTTTTGAGCTTAGAATCGGCCACCAAAAAGATTCTCCCTTTGTAGTGATTCAAACCATCAACCACTTTGTACCTTTCATCATGAATAGTACCTTCAATGATGCTGGTTGCAAACTGATTTTTGGCATAATCAGCAAGCAACATCTCCTTCCAATCAGTAGTAAGCTCGCACAATGAGTTTAAATGAGGCCTTCTAGATAGTGCATCCGCTACAATGTTGTTTTTCCCCTTGACATACTCAATATCAAAATCGTAAGCTTGAAGCTTACTCACCCATTTTTGTTGTCTTTCATTCAAGTCCTTTTGATGCTTGAAGTGCTTGAGACTATTGTGATTAGTCTTGACAACGAACTTGCTCCCTACCAAATATTGTCTGAACTTAGCTAATGCATGCATGATTGCAAGCATTTCTTTGTCATAGATGGAGTAAGTCCTTCAACACCTCTTAATTTTCTGCCTTCAAACACAATGGGATGCTTTTCTTGCATCAAAACAACACCAACACCTTCTACTGATGCATCACATTGCAGCTCAAAAGGCTTGGAAAAATCTGGTATGGCCAAAACCAGACAAGAACTCATGATCTTCTTGAATTTGTCAAAAACACTTTGGGCCTTTTCTGACCAAATCAAAGCCCCCTTTTTAGTGAGGTCAGTAAGAGGAGCAACACTTTGAGAGTAGCCCTTCACAAACCTTCTGTAAAAGCCACAAAGACCCAAAAACCCTTTCAATTGAGTCAAGTTCTTTGGAGGTGGCCAATCAACTATCACCTTGATCTTTTCAGGATCAACTTTCACCCCATCAGCACTGATTATGTGACCAAGGTAGAACAACTCTTTCATCCCAAATTCACATTTGGATTCTTTGGCAAACAAGCTTTCTGATTCCAAGATGTTAAGCACTTCGTCCAAGTGCTTGAGATGTTCTTCCCACGTCTTGCTGAAGATAAGGATATCATCAAAAAAGATCAACACAAACTTCCTCAATTGCTTCTGAAAGAGTCTATTCATACAAGACTGGAAGGTGGTAGGAGCATTAGTCAACCCAAATGGCATGACTAAAAACTCGAAATGACCATAGTGGCATCTGAATGCCGTCTTCTCAACATCTGACCCTCTCATCCAAATTTGATAGTAGCCCGACCTCAAATCAATCTTTGAAAAGAACTTGGCACCATGTAGCTTGTGAATGAGCTCATCTATCCGGGGGATGGGGTACTGATTTTTGATTGTGCTTTTATTCAAGGCACGGTAATCCACACACATGCGGATGGTGCCATCCTTCTTCACAAGAACTACTGTTGAAGTGAAGGGACTCTTGCTTGGACGAATGAAGCCCATCTCCAATAGTTCTCTTATGTTTTTCTCAATTTCGTCCTTGTGCTTCTTAGGATACCGATATGGTGTTGTGATGACTAGCTTGGCCCCTTCCTTGAGTTCAATGACATGCTCAGCTCCTTTCAGGAGGCGGCCCAGGAGGTAGATCAGCAAACACCTTACTCTTCTTGGTGAGTATAGATTGGATATTTGGAGGATAGTTCCTCTTTGTTTCAACTGGACTAGCTGGAAGAACCATGCATTCCACAGCCCACTCAACTTGTTCATGCCGAATCAGCATCTCCATTCTTTTGAATGACACAATCCGAAGACCTCCATTGGACATTCCCCTCAGCACTACCTTCTTCTGTCATGTCCCCCGAAATTGTAACACTAAACTATCAAGCGTCTAAAGACAAATAAATAACATACAAATAATTGTTAAATTCCAAACATGAGTAATTATGATTTAAATATAATTATAATTACCGTTGGTAATATTATAATTATAAATATAATATTAATGATAAATATGAGAAGTATCAAATACACAAAATATAATATAATATACAAATTATGAATGAAATGTAAATATAAAATATAATAATACAAATCATAATTTAAAATATAACACCACTTAATAAATAGAATGAATAAACAAGTAATAAATAGACTGAATATATAAGATATATAATAATCAATAGCCAACATGAAAATAAACATAAATAAATAATGAGTCAGCAAAAAGTAATCGCTACTTGGAATGCAGCGATCCTAATAAGAATCACGTCCCTTCCGTAAAAAGGCACGAACCTCCTGAAATTGCATGTCTTTCTCCAGCGTATAAGATGAGAAAGAAATAGTGAGGGTGAGGAATATATTCTCTTGAATCCAACGCAGGGGCATCAAGAGGAATTGTGGATTTTCTACAAGACATTTAGTGTTTAAGTTCACTGCCTACCAAAAGGGGGACAAGGTCTGAAACGCATGCCCCAGCAGTAGCCCAAAGTTGTGTTTAAGTATGGAAGGAAGGAAAAAGGACATCGAATGGAGGAATAAAAAGAGGAATATATATGCTAGTGCCACCGTGGCTGGAGAAAGGAAAGAGAATAAGGTGATCAGCACTAGGGGTTGGTATATATATATATATCAATTTGTGATTTCAGGTTACAGTTAGAATAATTATAATTTCAGATTATAGTTAGCATAATTGGGATTTCAGACTATAGTTAGCATAATAGAGTTTATGATTTCAGATTATCAGTTAGCATAATTATTTTATGGTTTCAGACTTATGGATTAATTTATATTATGATAGGATCAGATATATGTAAAGTGATCAATGATATATGAAGTAATATACAATAGTTATATATATATATATATATATATATATATATATATATATATATATATATATATAGAGTAGCATATATGATATATGGAGTAAATATATGAATATATATATATAAGTGGTTTATATATGATAGAGGATAAAGTATATAAGTGTAAGGTTATATTGATATATATAGATGTATAAAAATAAAGATACTTACATTGAGTCAAATTAGAAGTGTTGATTTATACTTATTTAGATAGGATATATGTATATATACAATTGTGCAAATAATGATGCTTGCAGCAATAATGGAGCCTTATAAATAATGACACCATTTATTCACTATGTGGTAAAACGGTAAATAGAATTCCAACTATGGGATCTCAAAAGATGTTTTACATTTAATGTACCTATTAAATATATTAAAGAAGAATCATTTATAGTGAGTGATAAAGAGGAAATGAATAATCCGTTGACAAGAATGAAATATTTATATCATCCTTTGAACTTATTAGATGTTAATACTGAAATTTATTGATCTCTAAGATTCCTAACATCTCTTTGAGAACACTTTGAAAACAAGATTCAGGTTTAAGTGCTTCCACCAGAAAGGGGACATTACATCTTCCCATCGGATTGAAACTTGAGCTCCATTGTTTGTAGATTGAGAGATATCTCCCCAAGTGAACGTAGCCATTGAATACCAAGGACAACATCCGTGTCACCAATAGTAACTACATAAAAGTCATCTTTGACTTCATAGCTGCCCAACTGCATAGACATGTTAGGAACCCTTTGGTTGCAAGAAATATGAAACCCATCAGCCACCATGACTTTGAAGCCTTCAAATTTTTCAGTTTTGAGACCTCTCTTTGCAATCACTCTTTTGTCAATGAAATTATGTGTTGCCCCTGTATCAATTAAGGCAACAATACAGTGACCACCAATCCCACCACGAACCTTGAAAGATTAGTTCTTTTCGAAACTAGAGAGTTGGGCAATAGGGCCCCCAACTCCTTGCTCATGATCGGACTCTTCTGGGGCTCTTTCCTCCTCGCTGTCCCCAAAATAAGACTGTTGATCAAACATATCAGATTCTGATTCATAATCAGAATAGGCCCCCATATGGTTAGAATGCCCTCTTCCATAGCATCTATGGCCCTTAATCCAAAGTTCCTTACAAGTATAACACTTGCCATCTTTTCTAAGCTGCTCACGCTCCACATCAGTCAACTTAGGCGGAAACTTCTTATGCTGATTTGAAACATGCTTCTTGTCCCTCTTATGAGAAAAGGGCTTAGACTGAAATTTTGGCCTAGGGGCAACCAATTCCATGCTTCTAGCTTTCTTGATGGCTTCTTCGAGACTTGGTGGGTCAAATGCCTTAACCCATCCCTTCAATGGTTCCATCAACCCTTCTGAGAATAGAACAACTAGTCTCCTTTCGGTGATGTTGGGCACCATCACAGAAAGTCTTTGGAAATCTCCAATGTATGCTTTCAATGCACCATGTTGTTTTAGCTATGCAAGCTCCCTAAACTTCACTTTAGGATCCTTAGTGTCGAACCTCTCAATCAGCTTGTTCGTGAACTCATTATAGGTCCGAATAAGGTTGTGGCCAAGAGTGACCAAACCATGGTACCGCCACTCTTGAGCAGCTCCTTCCAAATGCAACGTTGCAAATTTTATGGCATCTTCCTCCGGCATGGGCCTTAGCGATAGGTAGTTGTCCAGCTTCTGAACCCACGACCTTGTTGAACACTTATCAATTCCATTGAAGTGAGCCAATGACACCTTCCCAAGAGCTTGTTGATAGTCAGTCCTAGGAGCCAAAGGAGCTCGATTATCAACTCTTACTCTGTTTCTTCTGTTTCTATGGTTCAAGAATTGATCAAAGGACCATTGGTCTCTAAGATCAGGGGGTAAGGTGGCATACTTCATGTAGGCTTGCCTGGCATCATCTGCAAAAGGAATGGCAGCTTCAACTTGTGGTTCCTCCCTCTGAGTGAATGTAGGAAAGAGTGGCCTAGAGGCTGATCCTCTAGAGGTGGCCTCATGTTGGCCAATAGTCCTGTCTCTCCCATTGCCATTGTTTCCATTTACACCACTATTTTCACCTGTGGCATTGTTTTGACTAGGAGTATGATTCTAAGCAGCCTGTTGATCCATTCTTGCAAGCAAACGGGACATCATTTCAATCATCCCATTAAAATTATTCTCCATCCTATCCTCTCTCTCATCCATGGTCTGCTTATGACTATCTGACATGTTCTTAACCGCTTTACCAGTATCTACTGCTTTCCTTGTTTCTCTCAAGGCCTTTGAAAAGGTATCTGCTTTTGGCACTGGCGGAAACTGTGACTGCTGTTTTCTGGCCTAACTTCTGGTGTAGTATATGCAACCACTATCACTCATTTGACAACTGAATCACTGTACGACACAAATTGGCAGGATCATGGCTCTGATACCACTGTAATGTGCCGGCCAATTTGTTTTCAATTTTTGAATGAACACACCAGCACAATAAGCACCCGTTAAGGTTAGCTTAGACCAAAACCAGCAATCAGAAAGTAACTCTTTGCCAAGAATGCGCACTCAATCTCAAGATGAGAATGATGCTGTAATATGGCAAGAGGGTTGTAAGTAGCAACTTGAAAGTATTACAGTGCTAAAAGAAGCTCGACGCCAAGAATGTGTTCTCCAACCCAAAGTGGGAATGGTGCTACCATATGGCGGAGGTACTAGGTTCGTGGCTAGAGGATTCTCACAGAAAGAGGGAGTTGACTATGAGGAAACCTTTGCTCTAGTTGCTCGTTATACTTTAGTCAGGACCATCATTGCTATTGCAGCATCTAAAGGATGGAAGATTCACCAGATGGATGTGAAGACGACATTTTTGAATGGTGTAATTGAGGAAGAAGTATATACTGAGCAACCTGATTGCTTTGAGGTGCATGGGAAGGAATCTCATGTTTGCAGGCTGAAGAAGGCTTTGTATGGCCTTAAGCAGGCTTCTCGTGCTTGGAACAAAAGGATTGATTGTTACCTGATGAGCTTGGGCTTCTCCAACAATGATGCTGATTCAAACCTTTATTTGAAGGTAATGGATGGTGAAGCATTAATCTTGGTTCTCTATGGTGATGATTTAATTCTTACTTGAGAAAATCACCTCATTGTCAAATGCAAGAAGGAGCTAGCTTCTGAATTTGAAATGAAGGATCTTGGTCTCATGGACTACTTCCTTGGTTTAGAAGTATTGCAGAAGCCAAATGAGATTATTTTGAATCAAGGGAAGTATACTATTGACATTCTGAAGAGATTTGGTATGATGGATTGCAAATCCATGTCTACGCCTATGGAGACCAACTTGCATAAGTTGAAAGAGGCTGTAGCTAGTTCAGATCTGGTGGATCCGACTATGTACAGGCAATTAATTGGATCATTGATGTATCTAGTCAATACTAGACTAGATATTTGCTATGCAGTGAGTGCACTCAGTCAGTTCATGTGTGAACCAAGGCAAATACATCTAGTTGCAGCAAAGCATATCCTGAGATACTTTCGTGGCACAGTTGGATATGGTTTGAGATATTCTTCAGGTGTGGACTTGGAGTTGGATGGATTTACTGATTCTGATTGGGCAGGGTGTGTCACTAATCGAAAGAGCACCTCTGGATGTTGGTTCAGTTTGGGGTCTGCAATGATATTCTAGTGTAGCAAGAAGCAGTCTTCTGTGGTACTGAGTACAACAGAGGCCGAGTATATTGTAGCTTGTGTGGCAGCTCGAGAAGTAGTGCGGCTTCAGAAGCTCCTTGTAGGATTGTTTGGGCAATGAATGGAGCCTACTATCATTCATTGTGATAACTAGGGCCGTGCGAAGCTTTCTGTCAATCCTGTGTTTCATGACACAACTAAACATGTTGAGATGAAATACCACTATATCAGAGATATGTTATTGAGAAAAGCAATTCAGTTGAGGTATATCATCATTGATGAGCAGACGGTAAACATTCTCATCAAGCCTCGTTCCAGGTTGAAGTTTGTGTACTTTTGAGATAAGCTTGGTATGGTGGAGAATGAAGCCCTAGTTGAGAGGGAGTCTTAGTATCAGTGATCTTCTTAATGCATTTCTCTCTATGAGAGAGATTTGAGGTGCAAGCCCTTGTTAATGCATTTCTCTTTGAGAGAGATTTGAGTTGAAAGCCCTTGTTTCCATCCTCTGGGAGAGCCATGGTGGATGACATGTGTGTGACGCCATGATAACATCACATGAGAGAGTTCGTGATGGTTTTCTTATACTTATGTTTTCACCCTTTGGGAGAGCCATGGTGAATGTCACGATGAGGTGATGACATCACGTTGAGTGATGAGCATTTGTGCACATTTATCATCCATGGGAGTAGTGATGATGGATGATATCACGGTGAGGTGATATCTCTTCTTTCTACACATGGGAGTAGCCATTGTGGTTGACATCACGAGGAGGTGATGTCTTATGTAGTTGGAAGTATTTCTCCCTAGCTGAGAGGGAGTGTTGATGTTTAGTAGCTTCGGGCTCATTCTTCCAGCCTTTTGTAAACACATTTATTTGTGATAATTAATGAGGAGCGCTTCTCGAGGCAACATTGTAATTCTTATCTTGGCCGACCTTCTTTGTTTTTCATCTTGGCTGACCTTCACTGTAATTCATAATTATTATTTGTATTTATCTTTTCCTTTGGTGGCCGACCTAGTTCTTGTAGAGGTGCGACCTCTCTAGCAAATGTATATATAGAAGATCATTTTCTCTCTTTCAAGGCTCAAGCAAGTTCGATTTCCTTATTCATTCAAGTGCGAATTCTTCAAGAGGGAAGTGCAAATTCTTCTAGGAGCAGTGTGCGAATTCTCTAAGTGCAGATTGAAGGTCAAGTAAGAGCAGATTACTTGTTTGTCATTACAGCCATTGCTGGTGCTGATTATTGGCCTTGTGTGTGGCCTCATTGTAAAGAGACTTGTTGCCATTACTTATATATATATATATATATAAGAGATATATTTGTTGCTGGGTTTTTCTCCCTCAAGTGGAGGGTTTTCCCAAGGTATATGCTGTGTTTTTGTGTCTGATTTTGAATTAAATTAATCAATTAAGCTATCCTTTTGATATATTATTAATTTTGGACAACTTAATTAATTAATTTAGTTAAATCACAATACCTCCAATTTGGGGACATGACAGTTGCTGTACCATTCAAAAGGGATCTGTACACTTTGTTGGGAGAGCTGTACAATCACCAAGGAGAGTTTGGAATTTCATATGAAGCTGATGTGGATTGTTGACTTGTAGAGTAAATTCAAAAAATTATTTTATGGATATTTACTTATTTTGTAATATTTGTAGATTTATATGGGAGTTTCAGAATATAAACTTGGAAAATAGCAATTCATATATATTGTTTGGTGCATATATCATTCTATAAATTTACTTTACCAGCATCCATAATTGAAAAGAATGATTTTGTGATGAACATTATAATACTTTGCCACTACTTTGTTAAAATACAAACTGTTTATTTGTAGAAACCCTAGTTTCCCCCTGATACTGATTCTGACTGAGTTTTGAGTTTTTTTGAAGGTTTTTGGTTTTTTTGCAAATTTTGTGTTTTTGATGCAATAAATGAAAGGTACGATTTTGCTTGGAAATAAGTAATAAATTTAAATAAAATACTTCTACTTCTGATAACAAGAATATCTGATGCCAATAAGAATACCAGTCTATTATTTGTCCTTCTGGAATGATTACAAAAATTGTTCTACAGACATGCAAGATAAAAGAATGATTTTTATTGTAAAAACCTGGTATTTCTGCCACAGCTGAAGGTACAGATCTGTACGGCTGAGATAATAAATGCTCTTCTCCCTCTGAATGGTGGTTGCAAACAACTCCAGTTAGGTAGGCGATTCCTTTGATGAAGGTTTGAAGCTGATATAAAAGGCGTTTCCCTCAAGATGAAGAAACACGTCCTTTTGTGCAGGTACGGCCTGACAGGACAGTACGGCCTGTCAGAAACAGCCTTAAATGTGTACGGCCTCCTCCAATTTCAATGTCCAGAACTCTGTAAATGGGCGCCTAGATGAATGGAAATGCTCTGGAAACAAAACACTGAAAGAACTCTGTAGATAATCGATTCTCTGAAGCTCTGTGATTTACTCTGGATGAGAAAACCTCTGCTGGCAATAAATCAAGTGGTATTGCACACCCTCTGAATTGCTTTCCGATGGAGATGGCTCGTTCCCCAAGGAATTCGAGTTTCAAACCCTAAGGTTCTGTGCTCAGATCAATTTGATCAGTTTCTCAAATTCAATAATCTCATAATGGCACAATTACCAATGCAAAACCCTTTATCTTCACAAAAGTGCGATTTCCACCATAATAGGGTTTTAATTAAAATTTGACTTTTAATTCTTTTATTTCTCCATAGTCTCCAGTCAAATTATTAAATCATAATTTAAATGCCAAATGGGCCCCTTCTGATGATGGCGCACCCCCTCAGTGAGAAATCACTTAAGTTATAATTTAATATTATAACTTTATATTATAATCATTAAATCATTAATATTTAATTAATATAATTAAATATTAATATCTTCCTCGTTACTCATCGATTACTGTGTCCGAAGGCGAACAGAAGTGATTCACGAATCTTGCCAATCTCATCTTGCTAAAAATAGCGAGGGGTCCCGCAGCGCTAAAATAGCAGTGCAAAAGTCGATTGAGGCGAGAGCGAAAGACTATTGATCATCTCGCTAGCGAGGCTGAGCCAAGCTCGGTGACCCTCTATCCGCCTATCGCCACGAGGGGTGTGTGATAGGCCAATCTGTACTCCGAGATGTCGAGAGGGGACATGGCAGTCGCCCTCCTGAAGTGCTTGTCCTCAGCAATCTCAATCGGATCTGCCAATCTCCTCGCTCTCCCATGTCACATCCTCAACGGCAAATCTCTCCATTTCACCAGATATTCCCGATAGTCCTCGACGCATAACTGTCTCTCCTATACTCCAGGATGGACTCAGGTACTAAGACCAACTTTCCTCATCATCTAAGGGAGTAGAACTACAGATGGTACCACCACGATGACCCACGCTTCTTGGTGACACATGAAATACATTGTGTACTGTTGATGAGTGTTTATCATCCACCAAACATCGAGAATAAAAATGTCAAAGACACTCTATCCTCTCTTGAAAAACCACCGCATGGCGATTCCAAGGTTTCTTTAGTTCGGTCTCGGCGATGTGGATCGCTCAATGGTACGTTGTGATAATGCTGGTAATAAACAAGGGGACTTACGTAGAAAATCTGCACAAGTTCGGGGACTTAGGAAATTTATCTTTGTAGGTTCTCAATTAGGACTTTCAATTGTGGATCTCAAAAAAAATGGCAAAAAGAATAGGGTTTAGGAGAGTCTAGTCTAAGCCTAAGAACTCAAGAGACAGTAAGGACTCGGTGAAGAGAAATAAACCACACTTTGTTTCGCCTCCTGCAGGACAACATACGCAAAGTGGGTGCAATCTTCAAGGGGTTTGTGAGAATAATTTTCAAACCTCGAATGAGGTTGAAGTTAAGCTTCCACGTTTAAGAGCTCAGGCTAACTTTACAAATCGAATGCAAATCATCCATTCGAAAAAAGTATGAGCTACACTTCACCATCGAATCAATACGATCAATCTCTCATTCAATTTAACAACTTTTCAAAGCAAATTCTATTTAATCTAACTTTAACTCTAATCTATGGCGGAAGGCAATATGTAACCTCGCTTACTATTCAACAATAAGAAGTGATTCAAGGCAAATCATGCTCAAGAGCTTTTATCATTCAAAATAGTCTCAATGCGACAATATACATAATCTGTCTCCACACAAATGAAAATGAGAGAGCACTAGTTTATATAGAGCTCCAAAAATGAAATGAAGGGCCGAGATTAAAACAAGATCAACGGCCGAGATTAAAACAACCAAACCCTAATTAGGGTTTCCCAAAATAACAAGAGTTAATCATCAGAAATCAGTCAGAAAAGTGGCAGTTCCAGCTATAATCTAGGAGATGCGTCCTTATCCATCTGAGTAGCATTGTGCTTGGCGAATCTGGACACTACGGCAATGACCTCGTCCATCGTGACAGGCGGCAGCATGCTGATCCGGAACTCAAGTCCGTCCAACTTCTCGGCACATCTAGCAAAAGTACCTTCCCAACCTGCCTCCTGCTTCTCAAAATCCTTTCGAACGGATGAGAGTCTTGCCACTTTCGCAAAGTCTTGTTTCAAGAAAGGTCCAGTGGTCGAGAAGAAAGTTTCTTGAACTTTATGCTTCAATCTCTCCAACTGCATGTCGTTCTCCCGGATGACTTCATGGTCAAACACTTCTGTAGTTATCATGCAAATCTCCTCCTGGATTTTCTTGACCTGTTCTTCGATTCCAAGCCCATCGACTTTTGCCTTCTCCAAGACTTCCTCTCGTATTGTCACTGCCCAAAACCAGTGATGAAAATCATATGCTGCCCCTGCAGCAATCACCCTTTTGTCAACTAACTCCTCTCTCGGAGTACTCTTCAAAATTCTAAGGCTTGGAATAAGCCTTTCCTGCATGTCCGGGATACCTTCCCACGTTTCTGCCATGTCCATCAGTCTAGAAAGAAATGAAGAAGTTCGCCCATAGGCCAGTGCCAACTTTTCCATGAACAATGCCACCTCTGTGCCTTCACTTGCCATCCAGCCTTGAGCTTCCCTGGCCGTTACCATTCCGTGCTCGATGCCCCTAGTCATCTCCTGTGATTTGAGGAGAAGAGGAACAGTCGCATTGCCCCGATCAAGTGGCTGGGTCAAATGCTGTATGTATTCTTTGAGACGTTCGACCTCCTTCTTATACTCCTTCTTCTTAGCCACTTCCTTTTCTAGTCTCGCCTTGATGGTCGAGACAGAATTATCCAACTCCTCTACTTCTTGACCTTTTGAGGTCGGGCCAAGGTCAACTGTGGTTATAGCATACTCCTGAGGAGTGATCTCGTCCTGTGGCTTGTCCACTGTAGGCACTGCAATGTGCACGGAACGGTCGCCTGCCTCGTTCCTCCGAATGGTGGAGAACTTCTTGGCGGGCTTCTTGACTGCGACCTGTTCTAATCTTGCCAAGAAATCGGCAGTATCATCTTCTCCTTCTTGTTGAGCCTCAGCAGGCACATGAACTTTCATCCTTTCTAATAGCCAGTCTGGAATGGTCGACTGTTCAATGCCATCCTCTACTTGAACCTCATCCTCATTAGGAACATCCATGACTTCCCTGAGAGCGGAAATCATTCCCTCCTCAAAGTTATTGTTCCGAGCTTCGATCTCATTGTCTGAACCCAAAATTTCTGTGCCTGTTGGTGACGCAGGCTCTTCATCATCTAGTTGAATAGGCTCTTCATTTACTTCCTGAGCTGCAAGAGGTTCAAGCATTTCCGCCAAGGAGTCGTCTATATTGGTTACAAACTGGTCAATGTTCCTGGATACTGCCGACCGAGAAGGTTCTCCCTTATGCCTCTTGGAAACAGGCTCAGCACTTGGCATTATTTCTTTTCTTTTTTCTCCAATCCCGACCAAGTCTTGATGGGATGCACCAGCATTAGAAGAGTATGACTCTGATTCGCTCAACAGGTCATAGGTGAGCGTGATTCCTTTTTGTCTCAGTTCTTGGGTGTGACAATCAACCCACCACTGGGAATACTTAGTTACTGGCCTCATTAGGGTGGCTAGGTCTGCGTGCTCTGGTTCTGACCATTTCACCGGAGGGAGAGGTCGGCTTTCCTCAAAGCGTGGCTGGACATGGTTTCCATCATCTTGAAGCTGATCAGGCACTCGGCAGAACTCGATTGTTCTCATGAAATCCAAGGACATTCTGGACCACATTTTCCGCCTGACCTCATACTCATCGGCTGCATTTGCCCAGAAATCCTCCAATTCCTGTCTGTGCTTGTACTTCCTTCCTTCCACTGTCCGAATGTTGTGATGTGGGTCATAGTTGACCCTGGACTTGTATGCCGTGAAAGGATACCATTGGATCTCTAGTCTTGCACTTTCAGCCGCCTGTGCTGATGGACAGTACTCTAGCATGTTCCCGATGAAGAATGGGAATGTGACGGACGCCTTCTTGGTCGGCCTCTGAATATTCTGGTACTCTTCTAATTGTCTCAAAACCTCAAGCAATATCATCCGATTAGTCGGATAGATAGGCAATTTATAGGGATTTCCAGTAAATCCCTGGATCCTGATATATGTAAATTTAGGGAACTGGATGAACCAAGACCCATATTTGCTGATAAGACTTTTTGCTTCATGGCTCAGCCTTTGGTGCACTCCTCCTTGAAGCTTTCTGGTAATGTGCATTAGGAATGCATCATGTACCCTCCTGAAGTGAGTCTTCTCCTTCAACTGGAGCTGAGGATAGCAGTCGTAAGGCCTGAGCTCGTTCTCCCCATTGCCAATTCTGCCCTTGCAGATCAACCCTGGATATTTGTATGACCTGGCTAATAGGTATACCACGTATGAACTCATGTGAAAAGACTTGGTTTCTTCAAGGTTGATCAGCTGCTCATGGAGGTTGTCACTTATCATCCGTGACCAATTGAACATTTTGACTCCAGAGGTAATCTCGTCGATGAAATAGTACATCCAACTCTCGAAGAAGGCGCCCTGCGGGTTGCCAGCTATTCTGTTCAGCATCAGCACAATATCCCCAAAATCTTCCTTGAAGTCCGTGCGGCGAGGCCTCTTGGGCAACTTCTTGATTGATGGCTTTGGCTTGTCCATCCAAACCTTGTTGACTGTTGTGGCACACAGATCTGGCTGACTATCATATAGCATTTTGGCTTCTTCTTTGGTCTTATAGACCGTTCTTGAATGCTCTGGAATGCCGAAGGTCTCCTGAATTGATACTTCGTTCAAGTGTGCCAAGATCCTTCCGTCAGGGGCGATAATCTGTCTTTTCTGGGCATCATAATGGCGAGCACATTCCACCATTAACTCTGCACAATCCATTGCCGGAGGGAATCCAGCTGCTTGGAATATCCCGTTTCCGACCATCCGTCTGGCTATTGCTGTGGGAAGTCCCTTCTGACCGTATACTCTTTTCTTGAATTCGTCAAAATCCACATGTCCGAGGTCAGTATCCACGACATTCTTCCACTTTGAGATGACTTTAGTCTCCTTCTGAGCACCCTTGTTGGCGAACTTCATTTTCAGCTTCCTGGATAATCCGCCTGCCGTGTCCGTCAACCTGCAGTCATAAAACTAACATTAATATAAAGACTTTTAAATAATTAAATCTTGCGCCTTGGATTCGAAAATTAACTTTCAGCTGTTCAAATAATTAAAATATTGCGAAAAAGCAAGCTGAAAGTGACTTCGATGGAGTTGAAAATCACTTCAGAACTTCGTCAAGATGACAGTACATGAAAAGATAGCAAATTTAATTGACCAATCACCAAACCTTAGCAAAGGACCGTTAAATGCAAATCAGATTTAAAAATCTGATTTTTTTGAAAAGTGCGCCCCTCTTCAAGAAGAATTCAGCTTTGAATAAATATCCTTTTCTTTTCCCGCGAAAAATTCTTCAGCATAACACTGCTTCTCTCTCTGGGAAAATTCGACTTTGCTTATGGACGAATTAATTGCCTGATAATTTCGAGAAAGAATAAATTTCTCTTCAGCTGTGTGTGAAAAATGAGTTGCTGAAACTCATTATAATGCTGAGAGATTGAATTCGATTTAGCAACTGCCATAATCTTTCTCGATCTCGATTTGTTTTCATTTTCCAAACAGGCAACTTTCCTTTTATCTTCCGACAAGGATCAGTCTCGAACTTATCCAGACAAATCTTACTGATCTTCAAAAATTCGATTTTTTTATTTAATGTTTATTTTTTTGATTTTTCAACTTTTTAAATAAAACATTAAATAATTAAATCCGTGGTGAATTTAATTTTCTTCTTGCCGGATTTCATCTCCGCCTGGCGTGCTTTACTTTCGTCCGATTCGTGTCTGGCAATTTCGATTTTGTCCAAGGCATTTTTAATTCCCAAATAGTTGAAAATTAATTATTAAAATATTAAAATATTTTAATTAATTCCAACCCGTTCGTTTTGGACCCATGACTATTTCAATTTTTCTTCCAATTTTCTTGGCTAAGAGTTTATTTTCCGATTTCATCCTCAATTTCGTCTAGCCAAACCAAATCTTAAGCCATTCCGTCGAAAATTTCATTGCCAGATCCCTATTTTTCTTTGCCGAGGCGAGATTTTAAGCTTATTTTGCTCTGCCAAAGTCAAATATTTCCTTGCTCAGTCGAATTTTTCTAGGCAATATCCTTGTCCGAATGTCTTCGTTGGGCGAATTTCCTTGATGTCTGACATATTCTTCCTCCTTCTGACCAAGGACGATCCTACCTTTCTCCCTGCCTTGCGCATTTTTATTGGGTCAAAGTTGACAATTTCTCGACATTTTCTCCATACTTAGGCAAATTTTACCTCTTTTCCTCATCGTGCTAGGCACATTCCGTTTTATTCTTTGCCATATCCTGATAATCTTTAGCACATGTCCTTTCAATCTTGGCATTTGACCTCTCGAAAGTGCCACAATACTTGGCCAACGTCTTCATTTCCCATCCTTTAGCCTCTGTACTTAGGCAAATATTCGAACCTCTTCTTAGACTTGGCATTAACACTTAGCCAAAAATCTTACCATCTTATCATCTTGGGCGGACCTCCTTGGCTTCTTGGACAAGCATCATGAACTTCTTTAGCACCTTGCTAACTCTTTCCAAGCATATGGCGGACTTTGTAAGTCTTTAGGACGAGCACCATGGGATATCCCTCTTTTCTAGGGCGGATCTCCTTAACTTCTTAACACTTATTCATCATTTTATCCCTTTGGAAAGGATTTTCCACCTTTCATACTTAGCAAATTTCAAAACTCTCCTTAGCTGGGCGCCAACACTTAGCAAATATGTTGATTTTTCCTTACTTTCATGCCTAGGCGGACTTTGTATAGCCTTCAGCCAAGTCCCACCTTTCAAGGGCGGACTTTAGAGCTTCCTTGGACAAGCATCAAGTC